>WOUH02000041.1:4217345-4238890 GCA_009936405.2 Stevia rebaudiana | reverse complement strand
ATATGTAATAGCACTTTGGTTTTAATAAAATGAGGTTTTTGTTCCGCTGCTGTGTACTCTTTATCTTAACCATTGTGCTTATGTGTAAATCCGATGACGTGGCGAGCTCATGGAATTTGGGGCGTCACATATTCGAATTGGAAACAACTTGAATTTCGGGACGAAATTCCCTTTAACAAGAGGATGATGTCACAACTTGAAAATTTTTCCAAGATACTTCCCAGACATAATCTAAACACACTTCAAAACATCACATATTAAAACATGAAAGTTTATTTACTTCAAATAGTACACAACGAAACAAAAGTAGTTCTCAACAATATCAACTGCATTGTTACCTTTCACATTGCAATAGTACCTTCTCAATCACAAAAATATCACTAACTTCCTCAAACATTGGTGTGCTCTATGCTGTACCAACATCTACCGAATTTCGGGACGAAATTTCCTTTAACAAGGGGATGATGTGACAACCCGTAATTTCCGGTTCTGAATCCGGCCACTTCCGATATTAGCAAACCTTGTTATTATGTGATTACTACTTGTTTTTATAGTGTTATAGGTTTAGTTAGAATTATTAACAAACCTTACGAACTAAATATAATATTAAACATCCACGTATTAAACTTAATTGAGATCGATTTAGTGTACTATTATATGAATAACTTTAATGACTTTATCTATGAATATTTTTATATATTTAACTTAATTATTCATGTCTGAGAAGTCTGACTTAACTTCACAATTTGATCTTATAATTTATTTAACTAGTTATATTATTATAACTGCGACTCAGGAGAACTAACCGGATTGACACAGACCTCTTAAAGTGGTCGCGAGACCATATTACTTAATGTTTAAATAATTAACACATGTAAAAACGTGTTCACAAAAAGTGTACCAGAATTGAACCAAACTTTAACAGATTGTTATCGGGCACGAGCGACTAAAAATAAAACAAACGAAACTCAAAAACGAATTATGTACGGACTCGTATTGAGCCGTGAATATTAAAAATATTTGAGCATTGACCATGTTTTAAAAATAGGGCACTAAACATGAGGAGCCTAAATAAAAGTTTTAAATTAATCCTCATAACTCAAATGATTGTATATCATAAACCATTCGCTGAATTGAAGAAAAGAAACGGCAACCGATCGTTACCAAACAACTCGGCGATTCTCACTGGATGATCAGTCGCCACCTTCATCATCATAATAGCTAACCGCACATCTTCTCTTTATTGTTACCATCGACCGAGAGCATCACCCAACCACCTTCTTCATCATATGCGAACCACCACCAAGAATCCATCTCTACGGTAGTCGGAGGATGCAATCTATCAACACCAACTGCATCAAAGGAATCAATCGGTCGGAAAAGAATACCATAGGTTGTGGAGCAGCCGTGAACCAATTACGTCCATAGCCGGAGAACGAACAACCACTGTAAAGAATCCGGAATCACCGAGACAACAACCGCACCGCCGTCGGCTATCTTTTCCGATCAACCACGCACTAGGATACCAACTACTTCATTCGCCCCCTACCAATAGAAGAACGGAGCACTACTACAACCGACGATCGGTGCTGCACCTGTGAACCACACAACCACCACAACCGTCGGAGAAGCAGCCTTCTGTCGTGAGTAAGGTACCACACATTACCACCCTCTTGTTTGATTACCTTCTTAATACGTTAAACAAAAGATATATATATATATATATAATATATATATATAAATAAAATGAATTCAACCTAAGTTGAAAACACGGGTCACCAGTGTGTTGCGGGTTAGTTTCAAATCGGAGTGAGCAGGGCCGATGGTGAAGTTGTGGGTACGGTTGCATACATGTGACTCTTTTAAGTGTGAATCATAATAGAAAGTGGCTAATACTTTTGTGTGTGTGTGTGTTTATATACGAACGTGTGTTCGGGTGTAGGCTGAAACAGAGGATAAAAACATGGGTACTTTGGGTGTATAAAAGACAACAGGAGTGGTGATTGGTTTGGTTTAATTCCGCGTGTTAATCGTATTTTAATAGTCGCTCAGAAGCTATTTAGATGTGGCGTTAGAATGATAGGATGGTTAAGTGTTGAACTGGTTAAGTTTATGACAGATAATAACCAGAGGGGTAAGGACATAGGAATGCACCATGGCATCGATGGTGATGAATAATGATCATCGGTGTTTTTGGTTTGGGTTAACAACAAGTGTGAGAAAGGGGTAGCCCGTGAGGTGATGAATTTAGCGACCTTGTGATTGAAACCGTTGGCATGGAAGGTGCGGTAAAAGTTTCATATGTCTATGTCGGGTTTGTGGGAAGGAAACAAAGAGTGTGTTGTAAATAATCTGGATGGTCACGGGTTATGTGTGTGTGTGCTGAGTGTAGATTGCATTGGTATTCTAGGAGCAATCTAGATAGGGAAAAACAGAAACTTGCGATTGGGTGTTCATGAAGGATTGTTAGGAGTATTGTTTGTTAACCATCTCACGTAGGTTTATGATAGAGAATATTGCAAGCATAATCAAAGTGGGTTAAGTGGTGACATAAAATATTGATTATTCCTGATGAGTTTTGGTTCTAGTCTAAGAATGTTAATAAGAGAGGTGGTTTGGGATCGTTAGTTTGAGACATGATAAACACGATAATAGAATTGGGCTAACCATGTAGTATAAACAACACAAACCATAACCAAACCAAAAGATCAATTAATTAAACAAAAAGGTTTAATTATAAATAAACACATTCAAGTTATATTATATTACCATGATGGGTTATATCGTAACCTCGTCAAAAATATAATTAGACCAAAACAATAAAAAATAGAGGCTAACACAAAAGCTTAAACCCAAGACTTATAAATTTGTTAAAAATCCCTATTTGCAAGATCCGGGTAGGATCGTCTTCGCCCTCTAACTAATATTGGAGAAGTTTACTACGCAATATTCAAGTAACTTCTAGTTGTCGGCTAGATGTTAATTGTAGTTGTGCGTAGCTGTTGAGGTGAGCTCACGGCCCCTTTTACTTAACTGTTTTTACTTTCGGGCTGAAAAACATAATGTATGATAAATTAAACAACTGTACTCTGTTTTAATATATGTATCAACTATTTTTTTGGACACATTGCATGTATAGGCTCGTGTTAACTATGGTGCTTAAAAACTACATTTTATTTTTAAAAGTCCTCTGAGCATTCGATAACCGTTAATTTGGGACTCCCAAGCGGGGTGAATGGGAATAGTACTATTGGGTTTGACTGACCCCACTCGGGCGACTGGAGGTCGTACCGGGTGCTTGTTTTACCTATCTTTTGTTGGTGTTTTGTGAAATGGACTCCGACTAGAGGCATTCTTGAGCGTTCAGCTTCGGTTATCACGCCCTTTGTTTTACGAACTTTGACTAGCTATCAATAGGTTTATACTTGTGTTATGTGTTCCAACATTAAACTGAACTCTAGTAAACTGTTTTGATAAACTCAACTCTTCATAATACTGACTCACTGGTTTATACAAACCTGTGAACTCACCAATCATTGTGTTGACACTTGTTTTTGAGTATGTTTCTCAGGTCTCTCTATACGCTTGCTTTGGAGCTTGACAGAATTTGCAAAGGAACTCAAGACTTGGTTTAGGCTTTTGTATTCTTCTATTATGTACTTCTTACTTTTGTAATAGTGTGATAAGCATAATTCGCTTTCGCACATTTAAACGCTTTCGCACTCTGTAATGTATAACTCAGATCATATGATAAATATAAAATGTTTTTCTTTTGTATGATTGTTTGATTAATTAATGGACTGATCCTGGCCATGTCACATCCGGACGTGGGTATTCCGGCGAACGGAAGTTTGGGGGTGTAACAAGTTACATGATTGTAATTTTTATACTTGGCTCTAATCCTAGCCTTCTCTTACTCGGAAAGTTTGCGATCAATGTCGGTTAAATGGTCGATGTTAACCCAAAGTGTTCGCATGTCGACTGCACGTTTTCGTTCTCGTTTCAACTCTATTCTTGATTGGGTTAAATCGCTAAACTGACCGAGTCGTTGCGCTATCATAGATAAACCATCGGTATCATCCGACATGCTTGAAGAAGAAGGTCGCTTTCCTTTGGCTTTAGCTTTGTCTCTACCGGATGGACGTACGAGCTCGTCATCTTGAATCTCCAACTCGTCATCGTTTAGGTCAAAACCAAAATGAGCGTCTGAAGTCGCTTGCTCACTTCCTGCCGGTGTGCGTGCTAGAGTTGGATGTTTTGGAACGATTTGTCGATGATGAACCGACAACAACTGACACTGATTGAATAAGCGGACTATCTTTTAATTCTTCCCAACAATCGTAGAGCGATGCTGTAAATATTCCAGTGCCGTCTAGTTGAAATTGTGCAATATAGATAGAAGAACAACTTAAGTTTATATCCTAGGGCAAATTGGAATTCCCATAAATGTTTAAACTACAAAATCATAAAGAGGAGTTAAATGGTATATTAGATATCTAAGTACATAAACTAATTATTGTAATGATACATATAAGTATCTAAACCAGTGGATCTACACGTTTAAATAAGTTTCTTGGGTGTTTGTAGCTAATACCTAAAGCTAGCTAGAATGACGGGTTGGGTGTTAGGTTGAAACATGCTTGAGAATACTTGTGTCAGAATAAAACTGAGTTGTGTTTCAAACTGAGTTTAGACTTAAATGAGCTAAGACTACAATGAATTGTTTTTGATGAAATATCAAAATGAATTCACCACCTATATTTGATTTTACGACGACTAGTGGCGGTAGGCGTTGAACGGTATTTTGACACAAGTGGCAATGGTAGTTCTGAACGCTGGTGGAGACGGCAACGATTGTGTTGTCAGTGAGTCGACTATGACAACGATGTTGCTCACCTATTTGGGCCCATGTTAAAGTAACAATTTTTACAGAAATAACATAACAGATTCATTTTTTAATATAATTTGAACCTAATTAACTTGTTTTGTAATAGGTAACACACAATTTTTTCTACCTAAATAAATCGGTCATTTGCTCAAACTTGCTAAAACCTAACTAGAAGAAATAGCATGTCAAGAAAAAGATGCTCGGGTGTCAGTAGGTTTAAAATCAAACTATCTATCTATCATTCTTGTTTTTGTTCATTTTGTTTTTTTATTTCTTGTTATGTTTCTATGTTACTCATTAAATCATTATTATAATTAAAAGTGTCACATTTATAGAATTCCAAGCCGAACAACATACTCCTGATGAAGACTGGTTTTTCGATTATCCTCTGTGACACGATACACGCCATTAAAGAGAAAAATTGAAGAATTACAGAGCAATAGGAGCGACGAAGCTCGTCAATTATCAGATCTTGCACCATGTTTGCGAAATTATTTCATAGAAATCCCCAGGAATCTTCTCCTCGTAAGGTAATTTTCACCCTTTATCGTTGATTAGGTATATGCCTTGTGATCGAATTGAATTCGTTCACCAATTTCAAATTTCCGAGCAACTTCGTCGATAATCAGCTCTATATTTAGTGTTTTCTCTTTTCATGGAACTGTATATTAATACGATTTGTTTAGTAGCCAATAAACCAAGGAATTTGAAACAAAAACAACATAAGATGATAATTGCAGTTGAAGTTTTAGGATGTATGAGATGCAAAATTGAAGTTTACCTCGTTGGATACAGTTACTACACAAACATTACATACGCACATAAAATTGAAGTGAAGAACACAGGGGTTTAGGAGGAAAATTGCATTAGGCAACGATTACTATTGAAAATACTGGTATCTTGCATCTTATAATATAGCCAAACTGTGATCAAAGAATGTAGTGGTGATTCGATGATGATGATAGATATACATAATAGACTTTTGACAGTTGAAAGGTGGGAATTTGATCTGTGATTTCGAATACCCGTAATGCGAGTCCCATAGAAACTTTAAGAAATTTGTAATTTCCAAAGTATGTTGGGGATTACTTGAACCATATTGGGGGTTAATATGTATAGATAGTTAGGGGGAACAATGGAGGAATACCTAATATGTAGTTATGCTGGCAGATTATGTTATGGTTTTATGCTAATTAATTTACTTCTCCTATACTACCCTGTCAAAGTATCTTCTTTTTACTGTATCTTTTCTATAAAATAATAGCTATAATTTATAACTTTTACATGCTTCTTCTGCAGAATGATCCACAACTGAAAGACTTTGAACCACATATTGTTGTTCATTACGGGATCCCATCAACTGCATCAATCTTGGCCTTTGATCCCCTTCAACATCTATTGGCTATGGGGACACTGTGAGTATAATAATATAAAAACCTATTATCCGGAACCTATTTTAAGTGAAGATTTTGTTAATGTGTTTAAACATTTAGTAATTCTATGCTGAATGTCAAAAATTAGTCATTAATGTATAATTCAGTTCCTTCATTTATTTAAGATTAATTTATATCTTTGTAAAGCACCCATCCTGCTATCTGTGTGTTAACAATTGTTATTTATTTAATTAGTTAAATTTCAAATTTTTTTTTTTGTTCTTGTGCTGCAGAGATGGCAGGATAAAGGTGATTGGTGGTGATAATATTGAATGCCTTCTAATATCTTCAAACCCAATGCCCTTGAAATATCTAGAGGTTTTTTACCTTGACATTATTTATTTTTATACACCCTTAATGTATATATCATTGATGCTTTAAATTATACCGTTAATCTATGATTTGGTGCTTTATTTTTCCTTGCCTATTGTATTAATCCGCAAGGTGTGCATGATTTAGAAATTGTTTAATCATCTAGACTTGCAAGTTTTTGGCACCACACAAGAGAATGAAAGATTGTCTATTGTCTTGTGAAATATATATTATTCACTCTTTTGTCTGAACCCATAATGAGTTTTGCATTTTGTTTTACGTACTTACATGTAATATACTCTTTTGAAGATAGAAATTATGTCATCTTTTGTTTAACAAACTTTTTCTCTCCTCTTCCAGTTCTTACAAAACCAAGGTTATCTAGTCAGCGTCTCAAATGAAAATTTAGTGCAGGTATATTATATACATATACCTATTTATATTTATAGTAATGTATACATTTTATCTTTTGTACCCTAAAACAAGTCGAAAAGCACTTCACGTACTCTTTTTGCTTTGACTTTGACAGGTGTGGGATCTAGAACAGAGGCGATTGGCTTCTAAATTACAATGGGAATCCAATATTAGTGCATTTTCTGTAGTTTGCGACACTAATTACATGTAAGTCTCTCTAAAGTTGACTTCTTACATTTCAATCTAGATTATACTAAGAAGTTGGGTTAAAGAGTTGACTGTTGCAAGCAGGTATGTAGGAGATGAATATGGCTATTTGTCTGTATTAAAGTTTGACTTTGAAGAACAGAATATCCAACAAATGCCTTATCAGATTCCTGCTGATCTCATAGCTGGTAATGCTGACTCTACTGATTTGTTGTCGTTAAAACACTATAATTCAAGTAGTTATTAATGTTGTGCTTTAGGAATTTATGCTTCATCTCTTTTTACTTCATCTCTTTTTACTTTATCTCTTTTTACTTCATCTCTTTTTACATTATAAAAATCCTCTTCTGTTGTGATATGTTGTCGTGTTTTTTAGAGTCTGCTTATGTTTTAGACTGTTGGCATCTTTGTTTTTTTTAATGAACCACAATTAAATGATTAAGGGATTATCTTTAATCTTTAATCTTTTTTTTTTTTTTTTTTTTTTTTTTGCAACTTAAGTCTTCTAAAATGACCCTTGGATATATACTTAGGTTCTGAGAAATAGATTAAAAGAATGAAAACCATTCAAAATGATTGGAAATAAAGCCTCCATAATGTACCATTTATTTGAAAATCTAGTTTTTGAATGACATGTTAAGAAGATGGACAATATTTTAAATGAAGATACAATCATCAATACTACTTCTTATTAATGTTGCAAAATGGTAACTATTTATGTTGTATCATTCCATTTCTTAAAGGTTCTATGAATCTTGTAATGTTACAAGTTATTTGTTTTTTAGCTATTATCATGCGTCAAAACAACTCTACCCATTGCTTCTAGAATTGAAATTCTTACAAAAAAAATAAAATAAATCCAAAACGACAGTTTAGTTCGTAATAGATATTTCTCTTGAATTGAATTTTTTACAGAGAAAAACATTCAAAACAACAGAACTTTAGTTGGTATAAGAAACCTTTTTTAATCAGTTGATAATGGTTTTCTAAAAATCAAAATATTGGTCTAATGACTTGTATCATGCTACTTGATATATTCTCACCAATCATATATCTTCCGTTTCATTTACTAAAAAGATCAACGAAATCATTAAAAATCTGCAATTTGAAGTTCAAGCACAGCAATATTTCACACCAGCTAATTAAACGTATTACAGGACCCCACATATGTTAAAACAAAATTTAATAATATTATCATTAGATGTAGTAAGTGTAAATAATTTGTAGCAAAACCTTACAACAAATTTATTTTCATTTTGCAGAAGAAGCAGATTTTCCAGTACCTAGTCAACAATCTGTTGTGGGCTTACTTGCCCAACCTTGTTCCTCAGGAAACAGGCATGAAAATTATTCAACTTTTAATTCTTTTATTTTATAGGTCAACACATATTTAATTATTTACAGTAATTTGCTTCATTATCTGCAGAGTGTTGATTGCATATCAAATTGGAGTAATAATTTATAAAAATTACATAGAATTAGAACACAGTGAAAGTTGACAACTTTAGAGGGACAAAAAAACTTTGAGTGACTTAATTGGAACACTTGGGAAACTTGGTTCCTATTCTACAAAATAGGGAATTAAGAAGTCTTGCTGCCATTGTTTTAAAAAAAAAATAAAATTCTTAAACTCATTGGGTAGTTTTTTTATATTACCAATTTCTTCTTCCGATCCAATTTCCAACACGTTTTCCTTCAACTTTTTCTGTCCTTGAGAGTGCAGCCTTTCCTCATTTCATGTATTTTTCTTATTATGTTAGGTTTTTTATTATAATTTTTATTAACACTGCATATTTTTACAGAAATTGAATTATTCCATGGAAACGGGTGGCAATCGACAGCTGTCTTTTCTCTTATTAAATCTCCTGTAAGAAGCTTACAGTACACATTTTCTGGAGCTAGAATAATCATTGGACATGAATGTGGTAAGGTAAGCATAATATTACAATTTTTTCGAGTTGATTAATAATTTAAGTCACTAATGAGTAATTAGTTCTTTTCTAACTCTTTTTTTTTTGCATATTAGGCTGCTGTACTCGATGTTATATCATCATCAGTACTGTTTCTTACAGATTGCAATAATTCCCCAATCGTCTCTATATCCATAAAAACATATTTACAAACTGATATTAACAACCCGGATCAATCTGATGACACATCATCAAAAGATCCAGAAAAAGAAGTGGCTTTCATATTGACTAAAGATGCACAAGTCATTCTTGTGGATATTGATAGTGGTAACAAGATCTGCTGTCAGTCCGTAAATCCCAAGGAATCTACTGCAGTCTCAATAAACCTTTTAGGTAAAATAAAATGCATTCCTTATTATAATAATGTTATCATGTAATTATATATGGATTACTCACCTAGTAGAATAAAACTGGTGACTTGGTAAGTTGGTAACCAATCTTGGTCATCAGTTAATGCCAAAATTTATAGAACTATTTGCAAAAAAGTTAAGATAAGTTCTTTACTAAATCTTTTGATGTTCATAGTATGTTAAGTATACTATTTTACACACACACTTGCATGCACTCATATTTGATGGATATAATTCCAAATATACGGTTTTTCTTATTCATGGTATAATTTATGTATTAATTAATTACCCAACATAATTATGTTCTTGTCATATAAGATTAATGTATGTATTAATATAAATTAATTTTAATTTAGAGTATATAATTAGACTTGTATGTACTATTTCACTCCTCTTAATATTCTTATCTAGTTTATTAAAATGGCAGTAAAACATTCGTTTGCCTATGTTAATGTTGTCGAAACTAACGGAACACGTTTGCATGCAGATGAAAAATTTGTTGTTCCAGAATTGCCTGAACATAATCCCGTGAGCTTGCCACATGGGCCGATAGATGGAAAAGAATCATTACAGTCTGGTACCGAACCCGAAAGTGAAACAACTGAAGTTGATAAAAATTCATCAAGTGAAGTCACTGAATTGTCGAATAATTTTGTGGATTCACTCATTTTAATTTGTTGTAGCGATTCAATGCTTTTATATTCAACCAAGTCTCTAATTCAGGTTCCCACTTGGTTTTTTGTTTTTTATTTTTATTTTTTTTCATTTATGTTGCAGAATATTTATAAAATTTAATGTTTCAGGGGAGGTCAAACTTCATCAGAAAAATTGATTTAGAAAAGCAATGTTGCTGGACTACAGTTTTCAGGAAAAATGAACTGGATTCTGGAGTGATTTTGGTATATTCTAATGGAGTTGTTGAGATCAGGTGACGTATTTACTCTTACTTTCTGTAGAAATAACTTTACAAGCTCCTTTAATTTTTTTTTAATTAAATTTGTATAATTGTGCTTCTAATCGTGTCTTATTATCTTGAGTTAGTTACATACATGGTCCTTGTAGTTTTTGTCTAGTAACAAGTCTGAGTACTAAGCAAAAAAGGTACAGTTTTGTAACAAGTTCAATTAGGGTGATATGATCAAAATACCCTTTGACTTTTTGATTAGTCAAAAGGTGAAAAGTCAAAGGCCCCTTAGTTATCCGTATTTTGTTTGGGTTCAATAGTTAATGTTTCGTGTCAAACATGACACGTTTTTATATCCTTTAAATGAAGTTGTATTCATGCAGAGCTTTGCCAGATCTTAATGTGTTGGCAGAAACTTCCATAATGTCTATTCTCAGATGGAATTTCAAGACTAATATGGAGAAGACAATGAGTTCTTTTGGTAATACCAATATTTCAATGGTTAGATTTTTCCTCACTTCTAATATCTAGTTATCGTTATTTTATCTATTTTATTCAAAATCAACATATCTTCCAAATTGTTGATATGCATTGACATGTATATTGATTCTTTGTTAGGTTTATGGATGTGAATTTGCTGTTATATCTCTTTTCACCTCTGACAATGACTTCAGGTATCCTCTCTCTCTCTCTCTCTCTCTCACA
This sequence comes from Stevia rebaudiana, assembly GCA_009936405.2. Lineage (NCBI taxonomy): Eukaryota > Viridiplantae > Streptophyta > Magnoliopsida > Asterales > Asteraceae > Stevia > Stevia rebaudiana. The sequence goes on along the minus strand of WOUH02000041.1, from coordinate 4,227,707 downwards.
CACACACACACACACACACACGTGGCGCGCGTAGGACTGTAAACGAACTGAACGTTCGACGAACAGTTCGTGAACCGTTCGGCGGGAAGTTCATTTGTGTTCGTTCGTTTAATAGATGAACGAACAAGAAATTCCGTTCGTTTAGTCAAACGAACGAACATGAACAGAGGTCATATTCGTTCATTTGTGTTCGTGAACGTTCGGTAAGGTGTTCGTTTACGTTCGTTTGTTTATTTTATTCATTAAATGTGTTTATATCTCTGAATTTTTAATGTTTAGATTATTATCTTAACTTTTTATACTTATAATTGTTTTTTAAGTTGACTAAAACTTTTTATGTTTTTGGTTTTTATATAAAATGTTTAACTTTACATTTATTTAAGGTGATTAATATGTTTTATGTTTGAGATTAAGAATATTGATTATTGTTTTAAAAATAATATATGTTCGTTTGTGTTCGTGAACACATATAATCCTTAATGAACAAACACGAACAAGAATCATCGTTCGGTTAGCGTTCGTGAACCGTTCGTGAACAAGTTGAATGATTAACGAAGAACATGAACAAGGACTCGTTCGTGTTTGTTCGGTTCGTGTACAGCTCTACGCGCACGTGTGCATACGCGCATGCGCACACATTTTTACTAATTTACGACTTTTGGAATGATGAAGGATCCCGGAGGCGTTACCTCATCTTCATGATAAAGTTGTTGCAGAAGCTGCAGAGGCTGCTCTAAAATTCTCTCTTACACAGAAGAATAAACAGGTTCCTTTATCTTCTATAACCTTCCATTGCTTTCTAGAACTGTTCTTAATTTTATTTGACCTTTATTTCCACAGACTGCACCAACAGGAATAATTGGTGGTATCATCAAGGGTATAAAAAGAGAAAAAGAAAACGAAAACACAAATATTGTTGAAACTCAAGACATTCTTGTTCCTAAACTAGAAGCCTTGTTTTCAAGAACCCCGTTTTCAGTTGCAGATTTGGATTTAGATTTTGGAGATGACTTTGATGCACCAATCAAATTAGGTTCTAATTCTGGCTCTCAACTTTTAGTCTCCTAGAGGTGGCAATTTTGACCCGTATGAATGGGTCAATTTGGGTTACAATTCAATTAAAAATATCACACGTAAATCATAAAATTTAATGAAGAAGGAAACCGGTCAAATTTAAAGTGAATCTGAATGCATACTGATACAACCTCATAAGTTACCTTTTTTGAAAAAAAATGTTACCCATTAACTAGTTAAAATTTATGCTAGCTAAATTAGGTTAGAAACACGTGTATGACACGGATTAAATAAAGTGAAATAAAAAAAAAGAGACGGATCGAGGAAATATTTTATTTTACATGGGGAAGAAATAGAATATGAAGGGGCAAAACAAATATTGGGCTCACATAAATGTGACACGTGGCTTAATCAGTTACTTATTTATTAATTAATATGTAGAAAAAAAGTGACTCTAGTCAAACACATTTCAACCCTGTTTGGACCCATTACCAAACATGCCAATTTGGTCTCTTCTACCTTTGCCCTTTGTTTATTTAATATTTGACTATTTTAACCTTTTGTTATCAGTTGTAGAAAAAATTGAAGTTGAACCTAAGTCTCCCGAACCATCAACCCCCGGTCAGAGTCAGGGCCAGACCGAGAAAAGTATGTTACACTTTCTGATTATTATTATTTTTTTATAATAATTGTTGTTTTCGGGCATACGTTAATTAATTTTATTGTGGTATATGCAGACAAACAAGCTGAGAGGGAGCGATTATTTGAAGGTGGATCGGTCAATGCAGAACCAAAAGCTAGGACAGCAGATGAAATCAAGGCCAAATATCGAAAGACAAACACCGGGGTAATTTAACTCAAGAAAATGTATTTATATTTGGGAATTTTAAGGATTAATGATTCATTTTTTTATTCAATTATATGGAATTATTTCATCCAGGATACAGCGGCTGTAGCTCTGGAAGCGAAAGACAAACTTCTCGAACGCCAAATGAAACTTGAGGTATTAAACACCCTCTCTTTCGTCCGTTTGTACATTTCTCCAAATATTAAATAGAATATCTTGTTCATCATAAAAATGGAATCCACAAACGTCGTTTTTTTGGATTTAAAATGTAATATTATTATATGGGTTTCTTGAGCATTAATAACCACCGAGATCCCACTTGTAGCTAATGATTAATCTGTTGTGGTGGTGGTGGTGGTGGTAATTGCATATGTGAGGATTAATATGTGTTAATCCACTCAAATACTTAATTTAATTTTTAGTTTCTTTATGTCTGTCTCTTGGTTTCATACAGCAACGTCTTACGTCTATGCCCGTGTTTACGGTTTTTTGTTTCCTAATATTTATACTTAATAACAAAATGGCAGAAACTAAAAGAAAACTCAGAAGAACTGGCAAGTGGGTCGGAGAACTTTGCTGATTTGGCAGGTCAGCTTGCAAAGCAAATGGAGAATCGGAAATGGTGGCAACTATGATATAAATGGCTAGAACCATTGGCCTCGAATGGTTGGGCTGGTTAGTTTGGTGGTTCATTTCATCCCTAATCATTCTTTTACCTAAAAAATATGTCTACAAATCTCATAAAGCATATAAATATCTTGAACACTTTCATTATTGTGTTCCTTTGTATTTATAGAAAGTTAATTCGATTTGTTAGAGATGGAATTGTGCAAAACATAGGGTCTGTTTGGCATGAGTTAATGAAATGGACGAGGTAATGAAGTAGATAAGGGAATGAAATGAAACAACATCATTCCATTGTCTTGTTTGGCTACCAATAGTAATGAAATAAATCATTACTTCATGTTGTTAGATAGACAGCAAAGACGAAGGAATGAAATACAACTCATGGGTCGGCTCATGAATCTAGGCATTATTCAAATCATGAGCTGGGTTGTGGGTTGGTCGTTCATGTCATCGGTCAGGTCATGGCTTAGTTCGTGGGCCGGGTCATGTTTTAGGTTGTGGGTCAGGTCATGGGTCGGGTCGGGTCATGGTTTAGGCTGTGGAACAAGTCATGGTTTGGGTTGCGGGGTCGTGTGTTGGGTCATGGTCTGAGCCATGGGTCATGTTATGTTTTCACCTCATGGATTGATAATGGGCTGGTTCATGGGTCGGGTTATATGTTCATCTCATGGGTCAGGTTATGTGTTAAGCCGATGGGTCTCATGGGTTGAGTGAGTCATGGTTTGGGTCGTGGATTCGTTCATGCATTGTTTGGTGTCTATTTGATCAAAACTAACACATTTAAGCACGGATTTGATTATCAAAGTTAAGAAACTTGATAAACATAAGAACTTGCATAAAAAAAATTTGATCAATCTGGACTAAGCTAAATGTAGAAATCAGACATGCCCTGATCCACTTTGTAGGACTGGATTCAATCAATCGATTTGTTGAATCAACTTCTGATTACTATCAAGAACACGTTTTCAAGAGGAATTTAAAACGTGTGTGAATCTAAATGAAATCACGTGTAAGAACGTTATGGATTAGTTTGATCGAATAATGATGATTACAATCAAGAATAAGAAAGAACAAGAAGGTTTGACTAAAAGAATCTCTCTCTATAGGATCTTGTTTCCCTCTTTAGAATCTAAGAACAAAAACTCACTCTCTAAAATATGACAAATCAAAACTGAGAACTTTTTCATGCATGAGAAAGAATAGCTATTTACGCCCATGCTTATTGTTATTCATCTCAATAAGAATGAGCTCATCATTAGTATCAACTTTATAAGAATGAATTCCTCATTCTTATTCACTTAAAATGGAGTCTTCATTCATATGATGTCAGTGTCCTTGATGTGTCATTTTCATACGACTCGTCGTTTCTTGATCTTTAAGCACCGATAAGATTATTAGCACAGTATCGAACATTCAAAATGCACTAACACCCACCATAGACACCTACCACCATTGGTGATAAACCCACCGCCATCCCCAACCCAGCCTACCCTATTTGGATCTCCAATGATGCCCATGTCAGGATGATCATCACCTCAACCATATCGAAGGCCTAGTTTAAACATGTTTCAGGTACGACGTCCTGATACCTTTGTCTTACACTTGAACAAGCTGAAAACTAATTTGCTTACCGTAATCCACCTATTTCCTTCAATGAAATTTATGGGCTTTTATGTGATCATGACTGCATGCTGCAAAACTCAACTGTGTACCATCAGTGACACTTCAACCCTACTTGGTTTTTGCTTGAACTTCCAAACCATCTCAACTTGCTTCACTAAATCAGTTAGCCTCCTAACTTGGGTTCAGTTGAACCCTACTGGTGCATCATCCAACAACAGTACCTAACCCCAAGCCTACTACACTAATCGTAACCAAAATCGTAATAATCGATGTGGGAACTCAAGAGGAAACTTCCTTGGTTATTCTAGATGTGGACGTGGTTTTAGTGGATCCACCAAGGGACCATGATCCTCCTTTTCTTATGCCTCAACCCAAAATACTGATTTTGGTCAATGTAACAACTGTGGCATCAGGCATATGCCCTCCCAATGCCCAAATCGAACAGCCCCTACCACTCGGACAACCCTTCATGCATTTCTTTAACATTGGCTCCCTCTTTGGCTTCACTTGGTTTTCTGACATAGGTTCGACCAAACATGTTGCCCCTTAATTATAGAGTTTAGACAACTCGGAAGCATACTATGGTCACAATTGCCTTCACGTTGGCGATTGTCAACCCTTACCCATTTTCACATAGGTTCTTCTATTTTTTCCCCATTTAAAACATTAACCTCTCAAATATTCTTCATTATTATTGAATCCAAGATGACAACGAAAACAAACAAAATTACGTAATCGCGATATTACGCAACAAGAACACTTAAACTACAAGTGGGTCATCCTACTAGTTAGTAACTACTAGTAGGATGACAAAAGTGTATCGCTGGGGAAGAAAGGTGCATAAGTGAGAGGTAGAGGCAGGGGTGAATTGGTTGAGGAAGATATGGTAGGGTTAGGGAAGATATGTGAGTAAATATATTCTATTTGGTTTTTAGTAAAGAATAATTTAGTCACTTCATAATAATTTAACAACAGAACTTTAACGGTATTATATACGTGAAGTTAATGGAAACAAAAACGAAACTAATGGATTAAAAAATAAAATTAGAAGTAATGGACTTAAAGAGTTACTTATTAGACTATACCTTAGGTACCAAAACCAAAGCTTACTCATATATTAAACAAATAAGAAATGTTTGACCCAACCAGCCACCTCTGTTAGGCAAGATGTTGGCGATTGTCATAACCACCGCCGGTCACCACTCCCCTCACCTGCACCATTGTTGGCTATCTATTTCTTCTTCTTTAATATCACCCTCAACCTTTTGTTGGCGTCTCCCCACCCCCACTCTCATAGACCACCACCACCGCACAATTACAACCGACCCATCTAAATGGTGAACTAGTGATGGTGAGTTGAATATGAAGATAAATAGGCTGGGAATGAATTTTTAAAGGGGGCGATGATGGCAATGTGGGTTGCAATGAATGGGTAGAAATTGTGTAGGGGCGCGCTTTTAACGTTGTGGTTATTTATTTATTTTTTGATATTTTTGATTTTTGATTTTATTTTTAAGGATAGTTTGATTATTTTTTAAAGCTTTAACAAAATAGTTTAATTTAATTTGTCACTTGGGTTGTAGCCTACAAGTAAGAGGCTAAGCCTAGTAAAAGGATACTTAGGTTCAAACATGAGATAATGTAATTTAAAAAATGTAAAATTTAAGAGTAGCATTGGTGGGTGGGTGTGTTTGTTAGCTCTTATTAAAATAATAAAAAAAATAAAAATTGCTGGACCAAACGGTATTTGAGGATGATCCATAAAGCAAGGGCGGAGGATAGCGGAGTTCGGACGGGGCGACCGCCTCTGCTCCGTTTTTCTCTATAAGTATGTATTTGGTACCCCCGTAATTCAAAAAAAATTATATGTATGGTCTCGCCCATGCCGTAAAAAAAATTTAAGGTTGGTTTCGCCACGGCTCCAAAATATTTTATATTTATTAAAAAATATGGATGACAAAAATATCCGAGTGTCTAAAGAACGAATATTTATTTGAGTATTTGAGGTTTGGGCTTATAATTAAATACACAATTTTATAAAATATATAAAACCCAATAATTATAAGTAGCCCATTATCAATAAATTAGAAACCCATAACCCATTACCAACAAAAAATACCCAGCGCATTATTTATTAACATCAGAGGATCTCGCGTGCTAGCCACTTTGAACCGGACGATGTAGCCAAGGTCGATTCCTCGACCTCCGTGGGACCGTACCCCCAGATAAGTGGGAATCAGATGGAATCCGTAAACCCTGTCCCCTCCTCAGATTTGAACCTGTGATCTCTATTCGATGTGCACTTTCTTCCCATCACATGAAATTGTCCAGAGCAATTGCTCTGGACAAGATTTGAACCTCAGACCTCTCAAAGGAAGAGCCTTAAATCCGCAGCCCTTTTTATAAACAATTTAGTCTTTTTTTTGTTAACAAGTATTTTAGTTTTTATATTTAAAAGAAAATTGTAGTATTTATTTTTTGAATGAAAAATTAGAATTTTAGTAATGTTGTCCCGACCCGACCCGGACCATTGACCCGAACCGCTGACTCGAAACGTAGCATTAAGAAAAAAAAAAGTAGCCATAAATTCTCGCCCCTGCCTCATTTATTTTCAAGATCCGTCACTGCCATAAAGATTACATACCACAGGGAATCTCATGTCAAAAGATTAAAAATATGAAATACATAAGTTGATTTTGTTTGTAAATTTCTCTAAAATGGAAGGTGAAAACGTGCCAAGAGTAGACGGTGATGATGACGGATGGCAGTGGGAATCAAAACTCTAAACTCATTCAACGCAACCATCATTTTCCAACTTTTGGGGTGTTGGTACTTTGCTTGAAGCCTGGATGGGTACGACTTATGAGCATGAGGGAATGGTATGATTCATTTATATAAAAAAGCTTATAATTTATATAGGTAGAATAAAATAACTAAGAGCATGCATATTAGGTTCTCTAAAATTTTTTGTGAATTAGAAAAATTGATAAATTCTCTATGTATAAAGAATATTATAGTGATTTTGTAAATTGAATAAAAGAAAGAAAAAATAATGATTTTTAAAAAAGTAATATTATATTGACTAAGAAAGTGGTTGTAAGTGGACAAGAGAGAAAAGATATTGATAAAGGTATTAAAAAATATTATTTAATTAAACGAAAGAAAAAAAATTATTATTTTAAGTAATTTATAGAGATAGAGATAGAGAAGCTAATGTGAATGCTCTAAAGTACCTTCATGCGTGTCCGAAATCAAAGATTTTAACCGTTTAATTGATCGGAAATCTAATCTGTGACTATTTGTACAATTCTTTGAGGTTGACACAACTTCCTCGAAGGTCTAGAAAGCTAATTTCTAAATTTTAAAAATAAACTCTACAAGCTAAGATTGTATATAGTGATGACAGGATTTTAACGTCATCTAAGATTGAGTTCAACTGAACTTCGATAGAGTTATCAAATGTTGTTTTTATTATTGTTTTTAAGGTCTGTAAATATTGTTATTATTTGATCTTCTCATCTTAAATATATATATATATATATATATATACTAACTAGGGGAGCGGTTAAAATACATATAGTTATTTTCGTACATAACGTAGGATGAGATTTCATCCGTCGGATCGTTTTAATGGATGGTCATGATTCACGCGGTGACAAAACTGTAATATTAATGATTTAAACAAATGAAAACAACATCCGGAAATAAGAAAAAGGGCAGATCCTTCATTAACGTAATTACGGACTCAGGGTGTAAATCACGAACCACCCTGTGTAAAAAATACAGACCACCAAATATACATATAAATTACTGACCAAAGTCACACGGACCACGACCAAATACACACATAAAAACCGGACCAGACGTATAATCACGTACCACGAAATCACGGACCACGTTTACAATTACGGACCACGATCAAAATGGACACATAAAATACGTACCAAGTGAATAATCACACACCACGAAATCACGGATCACGTACATAATTACGGATCATGTCAAAAAAATTGAAAAAAAACATATCAATTCTATACTCGAATTAAAGATAATGAAATTATCTATTTAATGGTGTAATTTTTTTCAAAAAAGTTTGAAGCATAATAGATTTTTAAATAATAGGTGAAAGTATGTTTAATTACAAAACTTTTTCTATAAAATGTGTTTGACGTCTATACCATTTTCTCTTTCTACACGTGTCGTATTCTGATTGTATCCTACGTTATGTACGAAAATCCTTATATGTATTGGATCCGTCTCCTATATACTAGACCTGCTATTTAAAATTATTTATTATTTGAGAGTTGGGTTCAAATAAGAAGGATGCTTAGGGTAAGGAGGGTAAAAAGGGCTTTGGTAACCACACGTGACAGGAGGAAATTTTTAAAGGAGGGATATATTGGTAATTGTGCCCAGCTCGCAAAAAAAAAATTAAAACTTTTTTAAAAAAAAATTTACAACAAAAATTAAAGAAAAAATTCATTTTTTTTAAATTAACGACACGTGGCAGGTTAAGAATTATTTTTTTTAAGTTTTAAAAAAAATATTTTAAATTTTTTTTTTTAAAGTGAACTGAACCGACATGCATCGTTGTGTTTTTGATATGCATCATTGTGTTTTTGATATGCATCATTGTGTTTTTGATATTCATCATTGTGTTATACGATGTGTACGTTTTGTAGGTTTTTATGTCCTGATGTGTGTTTTACGATTGTCATTAAAATATGTCTTTTTAAGTTAACCAAATTCCTTAATGTTGAACACAATTTTGAAAAACAACCCCTAAATCTAGCTTAGTATCATAACCAAGTTGGTTATAGCTATAAATAAGGATCATTTACCATATTACCCTTCATAAGATCATTAATTATATATTTACCAAAGCTAAAAAATAAATTATATATTTTTTTCTTCTTAAATATACATATTACATATTTACATATTTCATTAAATTAACTCGATATTACCCTTATTTTTATTAAATAGTTTTTACATGTTTCTCATTTATAAGATCATCATTTACATATTTTTATTAAAGTATTAATCTATACATCAGTCCGGATTTTTCCATAATTAATGTAACTATTTAAAAAAATGATGGTATTAAAACTTTTACATTTGTTTTTTACATTTTGGGGAATATAAAAAATGTGTAAATTATGTAAAAGTTGTGATTGATGTTTTTAAGAAGGAGAAAGATGTAAAAAAAGTAAGTGAAAATAAGTATAAAATTCTTATTCAAATAGTTAAATTAATAAAATTGGTAAATATGCAATATATATGTTTTAAGAAAGGAAAATATGTAATTAAATTTTTTAGTTTGAAAAATATAAAACTAATGATATTAAGAAGGAGAAATATATAATGCTCCAATAATATATGCTAAAAAAAAAATTTGTTTATTTTTTTTTAACAACGTTTGAAACCACCACCAATACTCGAGTGAGCCTTCCTGAGACGGGATGTCAACCGTCCATACTGATTTTGACGCTCCAGGCTTGACTCACTCAAGAACACCATCAAAAAGGAAACTCACCCCTGTGGGAAAACCCCCTGACCCACCCATGTGGGAAAACCCCCTCACCCTAAAAAAGTTGAAAACTTTGTTGTTCAAATATAAATTACACTAATTACTACATTGTCTCTTTATAATGTGCATTGGTCCCCTGCTGACACTAATTTTACAAGAAATCAAATCAGTTTTATTGTTATGCATTTAAACAAAAAAATTGGCAATGTGGGAGTAGCTATTTGGTGAAGGCTCTTGCCTCTAAGAGGAGGTCATGAGTTTTATCAATGCAAAGTGTAACAATTTGATGTAATTTAGGATTAATTTTAACATTTGGCATTTATTTTTTTATTTTTTTTAAGAATTTCTTCTGGTTTAATTTGGCATTAAAAAAAATAAACAATAAAAATAATCTAGTTTTTTTTAGTAACGCCAAAATGACCCCAAATTTCCATTATGGCTGCAAAAAGAAACAAAGATCCTGGTATGTTTTCCATAACAAGCATTTCAAGTTTGAATTTGAATTCCACGCTTTTATTGCGTTTAACTTTCTTTCACTCAAAGTCTTGACTTGTAAAATGATGACATATACTAATTGTAAGGGGCGGCTTCAAGGATTAGGGTGCCCTGTGCGAGTCGGGGAAAATGGGTCCCCCTTAAAAAAAATATTATTGGTACACACTTACATAATATGTCTTTTATATATAACGACTAGTGTTATAATAGTTAACGATAAACATAA
>WOUH02000041.1:4204874-4217245 GCA_009936405.2 Stevia rebaudiana | reverse complement strand
GTGTCCTGATTTGTGTTTTACGACTGTCATTGTGTTATACGATTGTCATTGTGTTATACGACTGTCATTGTGTTATACAACTGTCATTGTGTTATACGATTGTGACGATATTACTCTTCATGTCTTTTCAAAGTTTCGAATAATTACAAAAATGTCACCGCGTTAATCCTGGCCGCTGATCAAAAGATCTAATGGATGGGATAACTCCTTACCCTGCTTACCATAAGTCTCCTCCTTATTATAACCTCACCCTATTATTTGATTACATTTTGTCGATTAAAATGTGAGAAGTGATATACTCCACACGTTTTGGACCCAATTCAATCACTGCCGCAAGAAAGAGAAAGTGATCTAGGATTTGTCGAAACTTTGACCTTCTTCCTAGGATGATCGACCAGAACCTGCATATTTGGCTGTTGCGTGCGAGTGTACATGCTTTTTCATTTTTACTTGCATTTTATTTTATATTTCATTTACCATGGATAATTGTAAGCAAAAGGTTAGGAGAAAATAAAATTGTTCATCTTATAATATGGGTGTGATCTATGTGGGGGTGTCCATATATCAATTTTAAATTTAATTTTCCTTATTGGGATTTTCGACGCCAAAATGATGCGACGTTGAAGTGGATGATTTGAGTGTAATTTGGACTAAACATAAAACATCCTAAGAACTATATTCTATTTTTTCTAATATTTTAAACATTGCACTAAAGCATAATATTAGTATTGGCTACGATAAAATGTATACCCAAGTTTAAAGAAAAAACTTATTATACAACCAAACAAACCTACAAAGTAAAAATCTCACTATCATAGCTGGGTCTTGGGGAAAGAAAAAACTTATTTAACCCATATAAAACTTTATTGGCGTTATTTGTGGGACCGAGAAAGATGAAACATAAATCCGCACTTATCAATTTGGGTAGATGTTCCAACAAGAAAGATGAAACAACCTTGTCTCGGATCATCAATGGAAGATCACTGATAGGTATGCTAACTGCAATAACATGAAAATGACGTCAGAGGGGCCAAGGGGCCATAGTTTGAGGACACTCCGACGCTCAAGTTATATGTATAAATTATGGTGTCAGATAGAGTTAGAAATTACGTCTACTTTCGTTTTAATAATTGTTACCAACATGAGTGACGAGCTATGGCCACTCAGTATCTATACTAATCCAGCATATAATATTTTATAGTAACGAAAGGATTTATTGGTTGGCTTTCTCCATAACCGACCCCTCTTATGTATCGCATAAAAATCACTTCAAAAAGCATGAGTCATTTCAAGATATGTATGGCTTGTCATTTTGATATGGCGCATTTTGCTTTGTCAATGTGGGGGATCAACCAAAAGAAATGATGTGGATTGCCTTCCCCACTTTCCAGCAATAATAATAATAACATATTTGGTGGTGGTAAAGAACTTTGCCCAAATAAATTTCCATGTTACATATTTTGGTTTCTTAAGTAAAATCCATTTTAATCATTTGACTGGAGATTTTTAAACAAGTTTAAGTTTACTTTTATACTTGATGTCGTTGCAATTTAAATAGTTAACTAACCTCCGCGTTTTGCACTCTATTTCTTATTACTATTACTATTATCATGATCATATTCTATTATTCCTCCGGTTTCACACATAATACTATAATACTCACGTTTTTCTTTCACACTGACAACCAAACTCGAACTATCAAAAGCAGGGTCAAAAGTCAAAACTCAATAGCGAAGGGAAATTGGGAAGAAACAGACTCTTATCATATATAAATATTACACACACATGTATATATATATGCATCATATTATCATAAGTCATAACATCTTAAATGTAAGTACATGAGCTTTTATCATCGTTAAGAACATATTCATAAGCTTCAATTTTACACACACACACACTTTCAATGGCTACCAGGTTTTTATCAGAATGTGGTTTAAGACCACACCCTAAACTTTATCCTAACCCACCAACAAGAATCTCAATCTCCAGCTTCCCAACTCCGATCAAATCATCACCGTCAAATCTTTTCCGGCTAAAGTTTCCGGCACTTAAAGTGAGTGCACCGGCACGAGTCCAGATTGTTGATGATGATGAAAAACGAGTCAATGGGTTTGAAATTGGAGACGGTGGGTTCAACCCAGGTGCACCACCACCATTCACATTGGCTGATATTCGAGCCGCGATACCGAAACATTGTTGGGTTAAGGACCCGTTGCGGTCCATGAGTTATGTGTTGAGAGATGTTGCGGTGGTTTTTGGGTTGGCGTTTGTGGCGGCTTATTTGGACCGGATGGTGGTTTGGCCTCTTTATTGGTTTGCTCAAGGAACAATGTTTTGGGCTCTCTTTGTTCTTGGACATGATTGGTAAACTAAACCTTAAATAACACTTTAATAATCCTGATTATAAAGATCTGATTTCATCCTTTTTTGTATATTGATGTTATTTTTGTTTATTTTTTATGATTTGCTTTTTATTGGACAGTGGCCATGGAAGCTTTTCTAATGATGCAAAACTCAATAGTGTGGTTGGTCATATTCTTCATTCTTCCATACTTGTGCCTTACCATGGATGGTATAATCTTCAATTTTCTAAAACCAACTTCATAACTAAACAAATACTTCTTATAATTATATTTATGCATAACCATGGTTGTGATTACAGGAGAATTAGCCATAGAACTCATCATCAAAACCACGGGCATGTTGAGAACGACGAATCTTGGCATCCAGTGAGTCTATACGTAGTTTTAGCGCAATAAATTCGAAATACAACAAAATTTTAATTTTTTTTAATTGATCTTTCTAGTTATCCGAGAAAATATATAAAAGTTTAGACACGGCTACTCGGATGTTGAGGTTCACCTTGCCTTTCCCTATGCTTGCATTCCCTTTGTATCTGGTGAGTTGGGTTGGGTCGGGTCTGGTCGGGCACCTTTGAGTGATTCATATCAGCATGTTTGGTATTTGGGTTTCTCTAATTGTTGTTTCGGCTTATGAATAATAGTGGGGTCGAAGTCCCGGAAAAAAGGGTTCTCATTTTAACCCGAGTAGCGATTTGTTTCGGGCTAATGAAAAGAATGATGTGATCATCTCAACAATTTGTTGGTCAGCCATGGCTGCATTGCTTGCTGGTTTGAGTTTTTTCATGGGTCCTCTTCAAGTGCTTAAACTCTATGGCATCCCCTATTGGGTTAGTTTATCTTTCTTGAATAATTTTTTTATTATTACATGTATGTAAAAAGATAAATCATTTGGTTTTTGAAACTAACGACACTCTCGTCTTCAATACCTTGTTAATCAATAAGATCAGTTAAAAACTTAAAATGCGGTTTCTCTTGATCCAATAACCTTTAAGGTTTAAAAGATAGAAAACTAGTATAAGCTGGATTCAAACCGGAGTAATCTGTTAATAAGATGTTTTATGTTCATAACTGTGCTAAATTCTTCATTCTTATTCAGGGTTTTGTCATGTGGCTCGATTTAGTAACTTTCTTGCATCATCATGGTCATGAAGACAAACTCCCATGGTATCGTGGCAAGGTTTGAACTTTGAACCAACCCAACTTTTAACGTCATCAAAGCACGGTTTTTGTATATCATCTTGATGACATTTGTTGTTTCGCAACCAAAAACTTGATTATCTAACATCATGTTAACAACGGGAAATACAGGAATGGAGCTACTTAAGAGGCGGCCTAACGACACTTGATCGTGACTACGGATGGATTAACAACATCCATCATGACATAGGAACCCATGTTATACATCATCTTTTCCCTCAAATCCCACACTATCACTTAGTAGAGGCAGTAAGTATTCTTCTAACTAAACAGAATTTTGCCTTCTTAATATTAACTAGAGGGTTCCCCCGCGCTACGCGGCGGGATCCTGTAGACCAAACCACGTAATGGATAAAAAAAACGTAGATACAAAAGCACGTTTTGGATGTCATTCCGACCTAAAACCACAAAACATACCTTCTTATAAATGTGACGTCATTCTGCTAGGTTAAAAAAGAATAAAAAAAACTTATAAATAAATAGACAAAAATATAGACAACCAAACTAAAAAGCTTGAGAAAAAAGTTTAAAAAGTTTATAGATAAATCCCCACCTTCACTGATTAAACTCAGGTGTCAACATAAAATCTTAAAGCATAAACGTGACTGTCAATCAATCGGGGAAAATGAAAAAAAAAAAAAAAAACAATAGTGAGAAACAAAACTTAAAAATTAAGAACATGTTGGAATGAAAAATAAAGCAACAAAAATTAGACTAAAACCAAGTAAAAAAAGTTTAAAAAAAATACACAAAAAAATTATTTATACAAACACCAAAAGATAGAAAAACACAAAAATTAAAGAAAGTTGGAACAGGGATCGAACTCAAGTGGGATATCAATTAGAAGATAAAACTAAACCATTGAGCTAGCTTTGCATTTGTTTATGTTTTCTGCCATGAAAATATATAAACACATTTTACTATTTGAAAACTGAAAAGTAAAATGTGGTTCACCTATGCTTATCACGTGTCCATCCACCCAATAGCATATAAGAACTGTTCATAACAGTTTCTAGTTCATATAGATATAATATCAACATTAATCATATAATAACGATTTTTAACGTCTTAAAATGTAGACGGAAGCTGCTAAACCTGTGCTCGGGAAATATTACCGGGAACCAAAGAAATCAAAACCGCTTCCATTTCATTTACTCGGACTTCTTGCAAGTAGTTTGAAAAAAGATCATTATGTGAGCGATGACGGGGACGTTGTTTATTATCAAACGGACCGGAAGCATTGAACCGGTCAAAAAGTTGGTTCAAGAGTTTGTATAATACATTCCACGTGTATGCAAGTATGCAACATGTATAAGGGAAACATTAGGACCAAACAATGTGAACCATGTTTCTTGTAACATTTTAAGTAATACAACATATGACAAAAAACATGTTCCATGTCATGTTTAGTATACATGGTGCATATGAATTAACAAAATGTAACATAAATTATTCATGTTATTTGATGGATTATGATTAATATTGAACGGATTTTACCGCGGTCATGAAAGAGGATATACGCGATGCATCTTTTTGAATTCCGTCTAAAGCACATATACCACTACTAACATCAACTCCATCTGGTTTTAGTATAGAAATGGCTTCGGTTACATTTTCCGGTTTTATCCCTCCGGCTAAAAGCCACCCATTTTTGCTCTTGATCGACGGTAGTTTGAACCGGGACCAGTTAAACCCTTTACCACTGACACAATATACCAAAAACTAGTTGTTAGTTGAAGATATGTAAAAGTCGCGATTTCAACATTTTAGATATAACTCGGTTGATTTAGGTTACGTTTCATCTCGAATTAAAAATAAAAAATAAAAAAAAGAACTAGCTTGACTGGTGAAAAGTGGCCCGAAAAGTGTTTTAAGTGCAAAAATCCTTCTGGTTAACTTAACTAAAAAGTTTCAGATTCTATTAATGTAATTCTATATAATATGATTTGATTTTGGTTGATTAAGTTTATCATTACCTGCCTCCTTTTGCACTGTCAACCAGAATCCAATCAACTAAAGAACAATCTTCATCTGATATGTGGTTCATTAGTTCACCATCCTCATTCGCATGAAGAACATATATTATTCGTCTCTCTTTAGCTAAATCAGGAAACGCAGACCGCGATCCATCTCCATGAAGCTGTAAAACTTATATGTTATCAACTGATAGAGGTAGTTAATGTCAGCATCAGCAGTAATAAAAAATCTAAAAAGGCGAATTAATAGGTCAAACTGGGTGTATTGTGTTGTGACCTGTAAACAATTTTTTGTCCATTTTATGTTTCTTACATAATCAATCGAAAAAGTGAATTAATTTAACAATAATAATCCTAATTTCTGATTTAAAATGCATTAATTTAACAATAATAATCCTAATTTTAATATTATTGCTATATTACTTAAAACTTATAATATCATTTTATAACTACTAAATATTCTATTTTTCCTTTATTCAAGATTTCAATCCAGTAATACACGGGTTTCTAACCTAATAATATATAAATAAATAAATAAATAAATAAATAAATAATAAATAAATTATTAGAAGCTTCACCCTTATAATAAAAACCTTTACTTAAACTCAGCAATTTACCTGCACAAATTCAAGATCTGCATCATCAGAAGCCCTCAACATTAATTTGAAGTCATCATCAACAAACACACCAACTGGTTTTGCACCATAAGCGCGTGCAACTTTTGAAATCTCTTTAGCGGTTGAAATTGAAACCGATCGCTTAGAATTTGGCCAAATAATCATCCCGATAAAATCAGCACCAGCTTCTGCTGCTAAAGCTGCATCTTTAGCTGAAGTGATTCCACACATCTTAACTAACGGTCTGTTATCTACATCTGTCTTATTAACGAACGAAATTTCAGTTAGTTGGTTTATTATACAATTTATTGATTTCTTTTTCTGAAGCCTTGAATGTAATGTATGTAAGGTCATGTTCTTTGAATCTATAAATAAACAAAATAAATAAATTAGTATCGTTGTATAAATTATAAAATAATAAAATATAAAACTTCTAGTTTGAGATTAGACATACTAGAGCATTGCCACTTGTGTATTAGAAGTCCCCTTGTCTGATATTGGCATCCCAAATTTGACACTGAAATTAGGGATGGTAATACATATATATATATATATATATCGGCTTACATGAGTCTAAAAATATTTAAAAAATAAGTGAATAAATTAAGAAGATAACTTTTTGGGAGAAAAAGAGCTTTGATTTAGTACCAGATGATCACATTATATCATATTACTAATATAATAGAACTTCAAAAACTGAAATACAAAAAGGTTGAGAAATCAATTTTTTTTTGGGAATTTGATGCATATAATAAAATGTATGTGCACATGCAATCATCTTACTGTCTGAATCCCAGATGCAGATTGAAGAACTGAAGAAAGAAGAAGAATCACAAAATTGATGCTGAATTTCTGTGCGGATAAAAAGAAAAAAAAAATCAGCTGTTAGATTTTTTCATATTGGTCAGAACACTTCACAATTCCCTTTAATCAACGCCGATTAGAGTGGATCTATGCATCAAATACTTTGTTAAGTTGGCAAAATTATGCACATTTTAAGGAGTAGGCTGTATTAGAAAATTGCAAATTTCAACCAAAGTAAGTGTTCATCATCATCAGATCATTGAAACAATCGAAATGTAATCTAATTAATGCATTATAAATAAACTACGGGGGAGTAGACTTTGAACCAATTCTCCACTATTTATTAGCTAAACTTTTAGATGAATCCCGTTGAACCAGTTTAAAATAAAATACATCAACAACCATAATATGCATTGAAATTAGTAAGTCATCACCAGTCACAATCTAACCGTAAATTACTAACAACTTGCAGTGTATTTTTTATTTTTTTTCATTTATTAATGTCAAGTAATAGCACAATTATCTGATTTCGATTTATCTCACCCAATTGAAGAAGATAAGAACCTCAACAACAACTGGCAAATCCGATAACAAAATATTAAACCATAACTCCATATTAATCCACAGAAACAATGAATCAATTATTGATTAAAAAGCTCGAACAACTCATAAAAGTGTGACACATTTGATTTAAGATAAACCTAGAATTTATAAATTAAAAGTAGAAGTTTAAAATTTAAAATTTAAATTTCACTTTGTACCAGTTAGCCGGAGGAAGAGGCGCCGGTGAGGATTCCGGCTGCCGGATGAAGATTTGGAAACCGGAAACAAAGTCGGAGGCTCTGACCTGCAAAGACGTCGATCAGTGATGAATTTCAAAATTATTGAGCAACATAAAGTGGGCTTAGAATGTGGGCCTTAGTATTTTTGGGCTAAGAGAACTATTCATGTGTTTTAAATAATCTAACTCCGTATGCCCATTGGCCCATGCTAATTGCAGACCTTTCGTTTAATAATTTCATACTAGAGGTGAACAATCCGGATGGTTCGATTACGATCTAATCCGCTTGTTTGAAATCCGTTTGGGTAAATCAACATGGAAACCGGTTCGGCGATGAATAAAGTTTGAATCGGGCTTGAATCCGGTTGATAAGGTATGGTTTTATATTAAAAAATAGATTGTTGATTTGATCCGGTTTTCGTCAAACTAGTTTTAACATTAAGGGGCTGTTTGATTTGCCTGACCCAGTATGAGCTGACTGAGTCAGAAGCCGACCCAGTTAGATGTTCTGACTGAGTCTGCATCTGACTGAAACTTAGCTGTTTGATTCTGTATCTAACTGACTTTGCATAAAAGTAACCATAAATTGTGATGTGTATTCAATAAAAATAGCCAAATTTTCAAAAAGAACATAATAGCTTAAAATTCAAAATGTCATACAAACTACAAGGTAAACATAAATCATACATAATCCAATTAAAAGACACCGAATTTCAAACATATTACAAGAGTTTGCACGCGTCCATATCATTGTCAATATTATTTATTTCCATCAACATCTTTGCAACATTAATAATTTCCTTCCCAACTTCACTTAAGTCGTCATCTAGTGTTTTCCTACGAATAGACACCAATAAGCAGCTATAAAATTCCAGAACAGTCCCATGTTAACAATAACATTTGACAGTGAAAAACAAGGCTGTAGCATCGCAAGTTCCATAAGTGACATGACGACAAGAAACCATGTCAAAGTGAATATGGTTTTAAAATATCTATCTTTACATTGACTCCTTAGACTTAAATCTCTTTCTCCTTACCAAGCACTGAAACATTTTTTAAAATTCAAATACCTATCAATTTAGGTGTTGCAACTAAGTTCATAAGGTTCCTACGAGCCTCCAACAACAACTTGAAATTTGTGGTATTAAATTATTAATCATAACCATCAAAATTATGAAACAAATCACAAAAGAAAACCTTAATCAAACCATATTCAACCTTAAGCAAACCTTAATCAACCTTAATCAGATCTTGAATCACAAAAACGTTGAATCACAAAAACATAGAATCGAGTCAGTGGTCGGAAGAAGAACGATGCGCAGAAGTGTCGACAGTCGGTGGTCGCCGGTTGTGTGTGGGTAGGGATCGCTGGTAAAGAAATTTTTGGTTTAAGAATCCCAGTCAGCCACGGTCAGCGTTAGCAAAATCCTGGTCCCGGTCAGACGCGTATGACTCGGTCAGCGCATGCTTCTGTCGAATCAAACAACCTGACCGCTGACCGAGTTAGCTGGTCAGCGGGTCAGATGCTCGGTCAGCCCAAACAAACATGCCCTTACTTTCTTTTTACCAATTAGATCACTCGTATGTTTTTGTTCAACCAAGTCATTTTACTATAAATAAGTGTTTTAATCCTATACATTTTACCTACAACATTTGTTTACATGATTTTTTTTCCTTCTAAATCATGATAGTTGATTATGTGAATTAAAAAATAAAAATAGAACAATTTATAAATGTCTAGGATTAGAACACCTTTTCAAGCTTTAACTTTTACCTAATAGAATGTTGTCATGTCATTCGAACCCTCACACTATGCAGTAAAACTCTCAAACCCTCAACCTATAAAAAACACAAACCTTACATCTTCACTACTAGCTCCCTGACGAACAGCCCGCATGCTCCTGTGAACATACCATCACCTCTGTTCACCATCTTCGACGAGAAGACCAGCTTCGGCTAGGAGACCATCAACTCCAGACACTATCTCCGACTAACAAACGATCTCTAGCGATGATTTCTGGTCAACATCTCCATCTTCGACAATCATCAATGAAAAATGCAATCACGGCTTGGAGAGGGATTTTGCTTTTATTTAATAAATAAATTATCAACTCCAGCTGACTAGTTATGGGTTTGAATCCCTTGCAACCCATTGTCATAGTTTTATTAAAGAAGACTTTCATCTCCACGGCTTGGGGAGGGATTTTGCTTTATTTAATAAATAAATTATTTACTCCGGCTGACTAGTTTGGGTGTGAAGTAGTGTCAAACCAAAATACCCAACAAACATTAGCTCTCCCTAGAAATGAGGTGATCACGGCTACAACGTTGGTTCGAAGAAGAGAGAATTGGGTCCAAATCCCGTCACCCACGTACCCAAGGTTTGCAGGGGTGTTACCTGCGAAGCCGCCCAACCCATCTACCAACCTACCCTTACTCAAGCCCACACCGTTACCCTAACCAAATGTAACAACTACACTCTCTTGAAAGTTGAATCATACATAACTTTTTATTAGCAATTCATGTAACATGTAGGACCAGGCCCACATTAGCCCTTCCTTTTAGATGTAGGACATGCAATATTTAAACAAGCTATTTAAGGATTGGGCTCAACCATAAGACTAATATCACGATCACTGTGTACGGCTGTTTATGAATCTAGCTTATAGTCGAGCTAATTTATTAAGGTAGGGTCAGTTCGGACTAGCCTGACTACCAGGACAGGGAGTCAATAGGGACAATGGTGTAAAAAGAGTGTAATTACTTATCGTGATTGTGGTTTTGAATTTTTTTTTATGTGAATTACTTAGCCATTGGCTTTTCTAACTTCAGTCTTCATACTATGATTACTATCCCCAATTTTATATTTAAAGTTCACAATTTAAACTCATTTACGAACGTGTCAATTTCGAGTGCGAGTTGTCAAGAACAGATGGCATAAAACACTTTAACTAGAAAACGAATAAAATACAAATGTTTTGTAAGTCTTCAAAACCTAATTACATATATACCCAATCTAAAATTTAATATTAGTTACATATATCCTCCATCCATATTATAAGCACAAAACTTTAATTACATAATTCCTCTAAAAATTAGTATATATATTTGTTATTTTAATGTTAAAGTAAGGGGCTATATTTAAATTAAATATATATATATAATTTATGAAGTTCGTACAGAGGGATATATGTAATTGCTATTTTTTTAATAGTTAATACTTTTAACCATATTACTCAAAGAATCAGATTATAGGTGTAATAAATCCTCATTTATATAACCAGATTCAACGTATTAGCTATCTAGACAAAAAAAATGTTTACATACCAAACCAACACAACCCAACCCGAAGCGTTTTGACTTGTACTTAAGACAACCGTTTTAACCTGTTACCCAACCCGCATCAAATAAAGGTCGGCAAATGTGACAACTCGCGAAATTCAGGTAACTATTCCCTACCGTTAAACATTTCATAACCATTATATTAAAATCGTTAAACATTTCATACATATTATATTAAAACCGTGGATTAAAACAATAACGAATCGAACGAACGCGCCTACGGTTTAACCGAATAATACCGCGCGACGTCACGACCGGAATCTTTCGATCGCACACGATTCGATTCACTCGTCATCTTCGTCGTCTTTCTCGACCGTCACGAAATCGCTCTATCTTCTCGATCTCATCCTATCTCTCTCGATCTCGATCTCCATCTCTTTCTCGATCGTCCCCTCTCGATCATGCATGCATGCATGCAAAAACCACGACCACCATCACCTTCGATCTCCTTCTCGATGAACCACCGGATCTCGATCACATCTCGATGGCTTATAACATTATCATGATCATCTCTAAGCTTCTCGACGAACCATGGGTCCTCGATGCCCTTCTCGATGGATATATATATCACACTCGATGGCCGCCTTTTCCTTCTCGATGACATCTCGGCCAGCCCCTCGATGCCCCTCTCGGTTTCCCATCTCGATTCCATCTCAACTGCCCATGATCTCGATCCTCTCTCGATGCCTTCTCGATGGCACTCTCGGCGCCCCACTTTTTGAGACCTCGATGGTCTCTCGATCGTCTCACATTCCCTCGATGAACACACACCACAAAAGTCAACAAATCTTAATAAACTAATACATAACCCATGCCATCAACCTAATAATCTAATGCAAAACCCATACCTCCGATGAAGATTTTCCCACTTAACATATCATCCACCATACCTCACAATCACAATCATTCTAATTCACCATCACATCCCCTTTCTTTCTCTCGTTTTCCTCTCGGCAGAATCCTCATCATCACTCTCTCAATTTGTTCATCAAGTTCTTCAAGAAATATTATCATACAACCTTCTCTTGGATCCTAACCAAGCTACATTGAAGTTCTTTACGTGGATATCGAAGAATCTCGCCTTCTCCCGACAAGTTTCACGTAAGAAAAGCTTGACAATCTCATAATCTCTAAATATATCCACATGCATGTTAAACACAAAGAAATGGGGACATATGAACATAAACCATGCAAAACTAACTTAAAAACATGTAAACATAAAAATAGAATTTCATAACATTCTGACCGAAACTTAACTCGACCGTAACTTGGTCGAGACGAGTCCAAA
>WOUH02000041.1:4149716-4161607 GCA_009936405.2 Stevia rebaudiana | reverse complement strand
TTTTTTTTGCGAGCCGGACACAATTACCAATGTACCCCTCCTTCAAAAATTCTCTCATGCCACGTGTCGTTACCAAAGCCCTCCTTACCCTTCTTACCCTAAACCTCCTCCCTATTTGAACCCAACCCTATTGTATTAATAATTTTATAAATTAAAGTAACGAAAAACAAAATGTTAAAAACTTCATTGATTTGAGGAGTTTTCTAAGTTTTCTCCATATTTAGGAGTTTTCTTATGATCTCTCCCCTATACGACTAAATCCATGTAACTAGTCAAAATTTCGATTTTCGTTTGATGGGTTTAATCCTAATTTCTAACAGATCAAAGTATCGATGTACATAATTGTTTGGTTTATTTTAACTTTTATGTTTGTTTAAAAGTTGTATTAGTATAAGTTTTGATATAGATTTTGAAGTTATTAGTTTCTTAGTTTGAGTTTACATAGGAGACTTGGTGAGCAAGTTTTGTTCTATAAATATTAGGTTAAAAGTTATTGTACTGTGCTTGTTTAATAACATTTTAAAAGTAGTTACTTGATTTTAGTTACAAATTTTTGGTGATATTGTGTGTTATTGTTTTTGAGCCAATAATTGATATAAGAGGTTAGGTGAACTTCATATCCGGTAAAAAAAAAAAAAAAAGATGACATACTAGTGAGAGGAAGATCAGACCAAGAGCTTGGCTGCATGGAAGAACTAAACCACCAAGAGAAGATCATATGAGTGTGTAATCTGATTCTGAGTTGTGTAATTCGATTAAGGATGTGACTGAATCGTGTACGACAAGTTACATTCAAAGAACAGTGGATCAACGTGGTCATCATTCAACTCAGTTGAAGGAATGAGAGCGGTCGAAGAAATGCGAAGCAGACATGTGCATGGTGACATCCGACTCATTCTGTATCAAAACCTGTGTGGTATGATCAGATTCAAAAAAAGGATTCGAGTGGTTCTAAAGATTGGAGTAATATGTTGCAACGAGTTTCTTTTGGATTTGAGAATGATAGATAAAAAGTTAATTTCACATGCTAACTAGCTTGCATGTAAAGGACACCCTCTAACCTTGTAGATAGTCTAACAGCCTTGAGTGACTGAATAAAAACACCACAACGACAAAAAGAACAAAACAAGAACAAAGTCCCATTGGCAGTGAGTTGTCGGGTAGTAAAACAACAACGTTTCAGCTACTTTTCGAACCTGAATGAGCTGAACAAAGGTGTTGTTCTATCAAGTGGTCCCGGATAGTGTGATCAAGAGGAGATGTAAATCATGATTGTGATTATAATGATGATGCTGAATGAGATAGGGAGGAGTTGGCTTGATCAAACCAAAATGAAGCATTGAAGCAAGAAACAACGTTTGCAAAGAGCATGAAACACATGTTATATTTCTTGTTCATGGGTTTATGAAGTCGAGAATCGTGTACTGGTTGGTGGATCAAATATGGGTATTACTTAAAATCAAGGATATCGGTGGTACAAATTTGTATCAAGAAGAACAATGAAGGATTCATACCAACAAGTTAAAGTATGTGATTAAATAACTTTTTTTTTTAAGTTTGTTTAAATATTGCTTATGATTAGGAGTTTGAGTTAGCTTATGAGTGAAGTTAGTACTTTCTTAGTTTGAGTCTATATAGGAGACAAGGTTAGAAAGTTTAGTTCTATTATTATAGGCTCAAAGTTGTATTGTGTGATTTTGTTTGATAAGATTTCAAGAGTTGTGTCTTTAAGTTTAATCAACAAATCTTGATGTTCTTGCAAATGTTTATCGTGGGCCAACATATACATGAAAAGCTTTCGATACTAGGGGGTTAATTTGTGGGCTTTTAGGTTTAAAATTTTCAATATTTGGGCTTTTGTAAAGTCCTTTACTTTAACAATATCTGTTTTTTTGTTCCTGAAGGAGTGAAGGACATCTCGATAGTAATATGTATATCCTTTATCCTAGAGGTCAAATCGTCAAAGATTCAAGTTTTTTAACCGGATGTATAAATGGTTACTAAGAATACATTAGAAGTTGTTGTGATAAAAATACTTTTCATTTTTAAACACCCACTTTTTTATAAAACAAAATTATTAATGTATGTATTTGTTTATGAGAGAAGGATAAGTGAGGACCCCACCATCACCGTGTGCTTGCGTTAGATTTCAGACGAGGGTCCATACGAACACCTCCTCCAAAACCCTGCTCGTTTGTTTACCTGCATCGGAGGTGATTTAAGACGTAGATTTCGTGAATGTGTCAGATGGTAGCACCGATTTCGTGAATGTGTTAGATGGTTGCACCATTATAGAAGTGATGTTTTATGGGTGAAATTGCTTTATCAGGCCAAGAATATAAGAAAAGATGTCAAGAACATTAGTGGATCGAGTTGAGTAAGTACTTATGTGAGTTAATTACTTATTTAGGTGCATGATACATTCAGGTTACCATATATATACTCTATTAAAAGTGACTATAAAATGATATCTTAAATCAAGAAAGCTGAGTTGTATGTGCTACACTTGTCTGCTAATCATTCGAGTATTATTGGAACCCATGGGAGCCTCAAAGAGATGATTGAATACCTAAAGTTGTTATACAAAGACAAATTGAAATGGGGTAAGGGGGTGTTACAATATTTTTTATATGTTAAAAGTGCATAGGATATAGATTTGTTATATTTGACTAGCTTATTCAAACAAGTTTAGTTTTTCACATATGTATAATCATTTTATGTATTTGTTAAACTGGTTATGTTTTTAGAAGTGAAATACTCTTACTTCCACAACTTTTTTCAAATGAATGTCTTGCATATTTATTAAGGCACTACATACCGGAACATCAATCATTTAGTACACATTCAAATGATATCTATGTACATTTAATACTATGCTTATATCATTACATTATCATGTCCGCTTTCTGAAAGTATTAAATGTACATAGATGTTATCCACGAGATTAAAAAAGATTATAGATATAATTGCAAATTATCTCGACCTAAACGTATGAAACATATTAATCTTCAAAATTATAAGTTATAACTCGTTCTCTTTTTTTTTTTTTTTTTTTTCTTTTTTATACTTTACTCTTTGCATCACTCTACATCACGACATTGCACGATGATAGGATACCGCTTTTGGGTCCTTGTCGTCGGGAAAAACACCAACTTATCTTCTTCGGCGGGTTTCCAACTGAAATACGGATTCAATTCATAGATGTAAAATACTAGAGAGCCGATATATATCAATACAAGTGTAATTTTAAATACATACCTAATTAACCATGTAAACATGTACTTATTACTTTAAACATGATGTGTTCGATTGTATTAAAAAAATAAGTACTTATTGATTTTTATGTAAATTAGTTACCTGAAACGAGTGATGAGATGATGAAGGAAAACAGATAGTTCGACCCTCGCTAGCTCGTGACCTGGGCATCGCCTTGGTCCGCCACCAAAAGGCATAAAGTCTGTCGAATCCGTCATTTTCTGTTTACAAAATTGTACAAAACAAAATAATTCATTACAAACAAAATAAGATGATGATAATAGTAGTATTTAATGCTTTCTAAAGAACATATAGAAATAAAAACCTGCCATCTCCAAGGGTTGAAAACACGAGCATCCTCAAAATTATCTTGACCAAGATGAACAGCTCGAAGCGATGCAAAAACTTTTGATCCTTTTGGAATTATATAATCTACATATAATAAAAATTAACAACAAACAAAAAATAAATGCTTTAATTTCATATATCTCGACACATGATGCATACATTGATCAGACCCGTACCTTTAATCTTGACATCCGTCATTGCTCTTCTAAAGACACCGCTAATTATGTTGGAGAGTCTTAGTGTCTCGTTAACAACCTAAGAGAACAAACAAACATAAGATCTTGTTTATTTAAACCATTTTCTTTAATTTTAATTTTATGATTAATTTCTCAAGACCAGTAAACATTATAACAAATACTCATATGTTACTTAAATGTTTGTTAATTTAATTGGAAAAAATATGAGACAACTTACACATTGTGTGAAAGGCATAGACTTGTAATCATCCCATTCTAGAGCTACCGATGCGCCTTTTTTTGCTCTAATTTCTTCATGTTCTTCCTGTAAGTATATGAACCGGAAATAGGTGTTTATATAAGAATTTGTTTCATATTTTCAAGAGGAAACATTTGTATCGGTATTTATTGTATATATTGTAAGTGTCACGTTTTGCACATTAGGTGTCAAACAAAACTTGTGTATCTTTGTTTATCTATGAACGACAGACTAAATAAAATCATTAACAGACTTTGTGGTTTAGTAAAGAAAAACAAAAGCACTATTAATCATAATGATAAATTTAAAATATAGGACTAATGTTCAAAGATCGTGGTAGGTTTTACTATTTAGTTTGACTTGAAAGTTGAAACCATTTGTTAATATTGAAGTGTCGGGCCATACGTAGAAATGGACAAAGAAGAACAAGTTTGGATTTCCGAACCGGTTCGGAACCCGACTTGAAACCCTTACACAAACCGGTTTGGACCAAACCAATTCCAATCCGATTCAAACTGCCGGTTTGTATATCAGTTTGCCTCCTTGTCACTCAAACCGGTTTATAACCCGAACCGCTCTCTCATGAAATGGGTTTCAACCCGACTAAACTGGCGTTTTGGGTGTCCCAAATCGGTTTCAAACCGACCCTAACCGATTCAATAGGATTCGAATATTTTCTCACCAAACCGGTTTATAACCCAAATCGGTTTCCGTTCCAACCAGTTTTGATCGTATCTGACCAAATCGATTTGGTTTACAACCCGAACCGGTTTTTATAAAAAAAAAAACTATTTGTACATCTCTAGTTGGTATCCCCTCAATTCATTACTCATATACCTAAAGTCATAATCTCAGTATTAGGGTCCGGGCTCACATAGTTGGGCTGAATTGGGCTTGACCCAGCTTCTTTTTTTTTCTCTTGTTTTTAATATATAAAAAGAGGACAACAAAGTTCGTAACTCCGTCATTGAGTCCTCAATAGTTCTTTTGCACATACAAACGGAAGAATGTAGCAACAACCATCTTTCTATATGTTTTGCCCTATATGTTTCGAGACAATTCTTATTTCTAGAATAAGATTATCACACATTGAAGTCCTACAACCTACGTTTGGAGAGTACACTATTTTTCCAAACGATCTCCATTAGGCACATTAAATTTCTTGTCTAATTTGAAAATTTATTTTTCTTCATACCTGAAGAAATAGTTACGCAATTCGATGAATAAACAACATTATAACGCAAGTGAATAGACACAAGTCACAACACAACTACCCATATACTTTCTGACACTTTGTATACTTTATTTGACTTTTCCCCATTTAGTCTATTCTCATGATAGATAATTTTTTCCATAGTTGCATATCTTAATTCCTTAATTACAATCTAATCTACTTTGATCTCTTTAAACACGATATAATAATAATGTATCAAGTTAACATCTATATATCTATGTTATAAAAGCAGGATAGAATACTAACCTTAAGCTGAGCAAGAGCCGATGGTTTATCCGTAAGAAACTTAACCGCAAGAGTCATTGTGGTTGATGTGGTATCATAACCAGCAACCAATAAAGACACGAGAAAATCGACAATCTCGTCATCATCATCACAATCACTATCAAACAATGCTGCGAGCATGTCGTTCTTCTTCACTCCTCTTTCCCTTTCTACCCGACGCTCTCTCACCACCAAATGTAATGCCTCGGTCACCCTTTTTCGTGCCTATAAAAAGATCCAACATCATAGCGCGTTTCTTCAACAAGTAACATTATTATTATTTTTAATAATTAACTTAAAAATGAAGTAATGAGTACCTGAATCGCGCGACGATAAGTTAGGGAAAAGAATGGGAGAGGAATGCAAAAGAAGCCTTCAATTACAAGCATGTACTCTTTCCTTAAATTTTCGGACCACTCGCACGGGTCGATGCTCAATAGTTGTTTCAATGTTAACTCGAATGTTATCTGTTAAAAAGAGAAAACATGTTGATTCATAATTTATTTTACAATATAATTACATGTTTTTTTTATGATTATCACTTTGTCACTTTTTTGGATTTACACATGGAATGGAATAAACATAATGATTCCCCCTTCCATTACTTTATATCATGTAGTTGGAACTAGATTGGGATTGGACACATGACCAACACAACACATCATCTTAGGTTACCATTTAAATATTAGTTGATGTGAAACATTATGCCTTTGAATATTTTTCTATAGAAAATATACCAAATCAAATCCTTATCTTAGTTTTCGGAATATTAATATTATTTATTTATAGATTAAAGAACACTCATTTAAATAACAATAATATATTAGAAAACAAAAACCATATATTATACTTACATTTATTATTTTTAGTTGTAATACACAAAAAAGTTCTATATAATTCTTCTATGATTCATTTCATTTCATCTAATATTCTTTAACTCACTGTATACAAATGAATACCGCAAGTTTTTTCAATTCACATATTATTATTATTAGTTTTAGAATCAACGATAGATATTAGTTTTGGCTTAAATATCAATTTAGAGTTTGGACTAAAACCCCACATCAAATTTAGCACCGACAATCTGTCACATTTAAAATGCACGTTGTTCTTAACTCGGACTGTTTGTCAAACTCGACCATTTTAGACCGAGTCAACTCAGATTCACAACATTCTAAACTGAAAACCGAAACGAATGCCACAAACGACGCCGTATTAACATATCATTACCTTTTTGGCTTCCTCCATCAAAAGAATTCGTCCGCTCCAAAAATCCAAATTCCGGCGAACCAACCGGTCGATATCAACCAACAAATGATCCTTAATGATCGTGGAATTAGCAAAACTCATCGTCAATGAATGCATTCTCCGGTGAGGACTGCCTCTCATGAGCAACAACGAGTGTTTTCCGACGAGGTTCGCAATCGAGCTCGGATAACTCGACTCAAACAACCGCCCCTCGTTCTGCAAAATAAACCGGTTCGTCTCCGCATCAGTGGAGAATACTGTCCGTTCACCGAACACATGCGTGGTGAAAACTGTACCGTGTTTCACCACGCGTGTGTCGATAAACGGCTCTGGATTCTCCGTTTTATATGCGGAGATGAGCTGAAAGGTTTCCCCAATCAGTGGGAAACCTGTGCTTCCTGGCGGAGAGCAGGTTCTCCGTCGGGAAGCTGTATGAAAGAGGAGTATGATTGTAGATACAAAAAGAGTGAAGAGGAGATAGAGAGGGAGGAGTTGATCCATGGTAATCATACATGTAATTGATTGGGTTTACAATTTAATTGATTTATGTATGGTTTTGATAAGATGAATGAGTTGTTGGTATTCTCTCTCACACAGTAACTGTGTGTTGCAGAGCATTAATGGAGGTGGCACACGAATGGATTACACATGAATGGGAAGGAGACTAATGCAAAAAGGAGACAATGAAAGGGGAAGAATTTGATGTCGGTATAATTTTGGAGGTTTTTGAAATGATGCTTGCAAGTTTGTAACTTATTTATTTATTATTATTATTAAGAACACAAATTCACCGTATTTTGATACAATCTTAAGATATTTCCATTTGGTGATATATTTGCTTATGTCACTTTATTACAAGATACGGTATACAACTCACTCGGTGCCGGTACTAGTGAGATTCACCTCATCTTACACTCACATGAACACCACACTCGTGAGTAGACCTACGGAGGTCAAAGTCAATAAATTTATTAATTTAATTTATTATAGAGATATTGGATTTTAATACTTTATAGAATGAGTTATCAACAAATAATAATAATAACTTATATAGCATGGCCAATAATAATAAACTTCCCCTTTTATATTCAATTGAAATCATAAATGTGTAATTATCATTAATTATACGTGATGATTGTGAACAAAATAAGGAAACGGACGAGCGAAATTTGTTGATCAATTCCTAGGGTTAAATATTATAAATAAACAGTAATATAATGAATCATGATAAAATGCTAATTCGTTTCCCGTTTAGTGTATACCGCAATGATGAATTAGGTGATCTTGATGATCGTGTTAATGGAGAGGCAAGTGGACGAATTCGGCTAGGGTTAGGAATTCGCAAATGGTAGTTATGTTTCATTAGCCTCAATAGTTGTCTGATAATCTAACATTTATACGTCTAATGGGAAATCCTAATTAGAATGATAAGGGTAATTATGTTGGACGAATAATTACATATCTGATAGGGTTATTTAGGTCAATGATATATTATTAGATAAATAACAATGATGTCAAAATATCATATATACATATATTATTATAATCATTCAAAACTGACTGAAAATTGAGACTAAATTGACAATGATTAGGATATAGGATTGCATTTAGCAACAAAACTGAAAGTAGAGATTATCGTTAGCCAAACTACTATTACGGATTATTATCGGACAAATGGTCATATTTTAGATTATTAAAATCCAGTTAAATTATTGATATAATTAATCATCATATAACTGTATTTTTCTCCTTGTATTGATACTTCTAGTTTGTTGATGGACACTAAGTTGATAATATGAGATGAAGCGCCAATGACACATAAACATGCATTTGGAGCGTTCGATAGATAAATGAGAGATATAATGATTTCATGTCCTTCAAAACAAGAGCTACCATTTGGAGGTAAAACAGTTGGAGATAGTAATGATAACGATTGAAATTCAAGATGATTAAATAGTTCATCACACAGTTGATATATTGTCAAGTTTATTAGATTTTGTTTATCCATCAATTCTACAAAATTCTCAAAATCCAATATTCTTTAGCAAAAGATCAATTCTTGCACCTACAAATGAATTTGTTCAAGAAACAATTATCGTTTGCTCTCAATTTTCAAGGGAGAAGAAAAGGAGCATATGAGCTACAATTCAATTTGCCAAATAGAACAAATAAATGAGGAGGTAGACACATCTTTGTATACACTTGATGTATTGAATGGTCTTAAAACTTCAGAATTTCCAATTCATCGATTAGTACTTAAAGTCGGCATTACAGTAATGATACTTAGAATTATTGATTAGCAAAATGGTTTGTGTAACGGTACGAGACTCAAGATCATCGCTCTTGGAGAAAGGGGTTATTGAAGCGGAAATCATATCTGGAGGTAATACTGGCTTTCGAACATTCATACCAAAAACCAATATGATACATTCTGAGAAAAAGATCTCTTTCAAATTTCAAAGAAGACAGTTCACATGTCAACTTCCTTTGCTACGTCAATTAATAAAATTAATGGTCAATCTCTTTCAAGGGTTGGTATTTATCTAAAATATCCAGTTTTCTCTCATGTTCAGTTGTATATTGCACTTTCAAGGGTTAAAAACATGGATGGAGTTAAAAAGTTATTATTAGGTAAAGATGGTCAAATTACAAACAAAATCTCTAATGTGGTTTACAAAGAAGTTTTTACATATTTGTAAATTAGTTGATACATTTTGATGAATTTTTGTTTAGTAAGTGAGGAATGTTTGTGAAAATTTTCTTGAATTATTCAAAGTTTTATTATTGCAAATTTTGTTGTTATGTATTTGATATACGCAACCTCTTTTGAATACGGGCTATAAACTAGTTGATATAATTAATCATCATATAATTGGATTTTTTTCTCTCATAGTATTGTTCAAACGCGTATGTTGCAAAACTCACCTCTCACACTCACCGGATATACCTCATGCCATATTGAGCCTGTCAGTGTTGCGTACAATATATTGATTGAATCATTATACCCTGTAAACACTCCACAACGATTTTCCTCTAAGAAACTTGTCTGTTTCTTTAAAGTTTGTTTTAGGTTAATTGTATCGTGTGTTTTTTTTGTCTGATATATCATTTGTATATGTGTTTTTAGACACGATTTAAGGGTTATCATATGTAACTATAGATATAATTTACTGAGAATCCTAACTCGTGTTATGGTCAATATATTTAGTAAGAGAAAAGCTAATAGCATAACATCAGTGTTTTAAGAACCGGATTGGTCGGACCGGGGAGAATCGGACACTCAACCGGTGTGGTTATGTGCTTAAAACGGTTTGATTGGTTAGGCCGGTTGAACCGATTGATTAGACCAACCAGTGGCCGGAACATGTAATCGCCCAGTTGAACCAGTAATCGGACCGGTTTTATATTTATTTTTTATTTTTTCAATATTTTTCATATATAATCATTAAAATAATTAAAGAATAATCTGGTTCTTAAATCCAGTCCGACCTGTGGACCAGTGAGGTGTCCGGTTCACTGTCCGATCCGGTTTCTAGAACATTTCATAACATGATACAAATAGTGACAACTAAACAAGTTACAAGCTCTCTGTGATACCCCGAAACTTTTGGTAAAACTTTCATAAACCTTCACTACGTATTTTTTTTTAATTTTATTAAATACGTGAACTATGATCGTAATTGCTTATATGTTTAAATATATATATAAGTGAGACTTGTCTAAATAGACGACAACAAAGAACATGATTAAATCGTTGAGTTGGTTTTCAATTAAACCGTTCGAACAAGGAACAGTAACAAGTTATTCTTAAAATAAATCATTCGAACAACAAATAATCTTTCAATTGATTAACTCATTCGAACAACAAATAATCTTTCAATTGATAAACTCATTCGAACAACAAATAGTTATTTGAACAATTAACACATTCGAACAACCAACAGTTGTTTAAACAACAAACCATTCGAACAAGGCTATTATAGATATATATAATATATCATTCGAACAAGCCATTATGTATATATATAATATTTGAACAACCAATCAAACTTGTATTTAAATTGCTTTATTCGAACAAGCAAATATCCATCCAAATGCCAACTCCTTTATTTAAACAACAAATATGTCTTTGGATTATATAACCCATTCGAACAGGCAATGAATCACCCCATTCGAACAGCAAAACACATATATATATATCACCATTATTCGAACACCACATCTTTAATTTAATAACATAACCCTCTTCGAATGAACAAACAACAATCAATCTTTTAATATTCAAACACCACTTTAATAGCAAAGA
This sequence comes from Stevia rebaudiana, assembly GCA_009936405.2. Taxonomy (NCBI): domain Eukaryota; kingdom Viridiplantae; phylum Streptophyta; class Magnoliopsida; order Asterales; family Asteraceae; genus Stevia; species Stevia rebaudiana. Next base: position 4,150,517 of record WOUH02000041.1, on the reverse strand, counting down.
TATATTTGGGACCTTAACCCATTCGAAGAGTACATAGGCATGCGAATAGCAAATTTTCCAACTTAGCAATAAACAAACATATATATATATACATGCTGTTCGAACAGCAAATAAATCTGATAATACAACAACCCATTCGAATAAACAATAATAAACAAAACAAACTTCCCTTTGAAAAATGCTTCATTCGAACAACCATGCAAACAATATAATATAATCCCTTGAATTTTATAACTCATTCGAAGAGTATAATCCCAGTCAAAGAGCCACCATATTTGACCAAACAACAATTATATATATGTAACACTGTAGGGTATTCGAACAAAGTAATCCAACTCTTCATTCGAAGAGCAAATAATAAATTGAACCAATTACCCATTCGAACAGCAAATAGTCTTTTAATTTTATAAAGCATTCGAACAGCAAATAGTCTTTTAATTATATAAATCATTCGAACAACCAATAGTGATTTAAATCAATTACTCATTCGAACAACAAATAGTCTTTTAATTGATTAACCCATTCGAACAACAAATAGTATTTAAATTATACAAATCATTCAAACAATAAATTAATTCATTCGAAGAGCATAAGCCATTCGAAGAGCATACATTCCATTTAAATAATCAATTCCTTCATTCGAACACCCACCTCTTTATTCGAACAGATATTAATATAAGATCTGGATAAGATGGAAATCTTTATCTAATAAACAAATAAACCCCCCATACCTGCAATCTTGACCAATCTGCTATAAGTATGGAACAATTACCAACCCTTATCATTCACTTCATTCATCAT
>WOUH02000041.1:4120683-4139143 GCA_009936405.2 Stevia rebaudiana | reverse complement strand
CAAGACTTAGCTTTAACTTGTTAGTACAAACAATAGAATATTCTGAAGTATCCTTAGATATCCCGAAATATTCCAGCCCTAACACATATTTTCTGCCATGGACTAATGGAGTACTAGAATTGGACCTTTAAGTATATGGAGATGGGGGCCTGCTTACCTTTTAATTTATTTTGTAAAATTAGAAGCCCATTAAGGTTGTGTGAAGCCCTCACCTAGAGGTGCTCAAAATAACTGGTTTCAGAATTGAAACCAACTACCCTATTCGAAACTGGAATCGCATTTGCTTGACCCGAACTAAAGGATACGGGTGTTCCAGTTTCTAAGAGGAAATCATAGTAGGAATTACGAGAACCGGTTCAAGCTCTACTCAGCAAAATTCGGTTCGGAACAGGTCAAAAACCTATAAAAACCAGTCAAAACCTGTCAATACTGGGTCAAAAACACAAACCTACCCAAAACCGATTTCATCTCTACCTATTTGACCTTGTTAACCAAAACCGAAAATAGTTCTTACTCAGAACCGGTTATTATAAAACTCAGTTTGAACACCTCTATCATCACCCCCACCATCTGGCGGTCTTCCAGTCTCCCATGTACCCATACCATGTGCTAAATTATGACCGGTCCATATCCTGACGTGAAATAATGATTTTTTTAATTCCCAATAGTATAATTAGACATTAAAATTGAATGATAATGATTTCTTCCTTTTCTTTATCTACATAATGAAAATTTCTGTAGCCGAGATTCTTTGTCGAAGAGACCAAGTCATGCATCAATCTATCTAACCAGACAAGTTTCACATTCTAGAATCGTCATTGCAGGGAAGACTTCTTTTCTAAAGTATTTAATTTTGATCTCCCCACACCTGATGATAGAATTCTAACATATAAACCGTACACCGTTCAAATACTAAGATATCACCAAAATTTAATACACCAGAAACAATGTCATAGATTCATTTATTTCTTATTACTTCAGAGATAATAGAGATTATAATTACTTAAACCGCAACAAAGACTTCTTGTGCTTTTTTAGTTGATCACGAATAAGCAATTTACCTTCCAAAGTAAATAAATTGACCTAAATTGGTACCTAACTTCAAAGTTGAAAGTGGACTGACAATGATACATTTTCTTAAATATAAGTACACTAATATAGGTTGTTTTATTCCTCCGAACACTTTCTTATTGTTTAAAAAACCCAAATAAATTAATAACTTAACTGAAAAAACTAAGGGCAAATATAATAAAATTACTTTTTGTTTTTTCTTAAAAAAGTATCTTAACAATTTTTTTTTTTCACATATAAACATCATATTTTCTGATTTTCGCATAAAATTTCCCCAACAATCTTTTTCAAAAAAAATAATCATACTTTCCTTTTTTACTCATAAAAATCCATAAACCGTTTTTTAAACAATAAATCCTTTGACATGATAAATTTTAAAGTAATTGTGAAAAAAATAATCAAAAAAACTTTTATACTAATTTTTTGTTTTTGTTTTTCTTTACATGGCTCATTTAAGTTATGAGAGCTCGATCGGCTAATTTAATTCACAGGAGCTCAGGCTTGAGCTAATCTCGTTCCGACCTCTAATTATAAAGCTTGAGATTGAATCAATAAATTGTTTCGCTCAAATATCATGTATAAAACGTGTATATCGTTGACAGATGTTGTCGTAAGGATCTTCATGTGGTTTTAAGATATATACTAAAAGTATTCTTGCTTATTTTTCTTTTATGCAAGTAAAACTAAAATAATATGGTAGACTGTAAAGGTTAGGGTTGTCATTACTACATGCATCGTAGTTAGCATGTCATCTTAACTTTTTACCTATCCTTCTACATATGCATTTTACCCCAAACACTAACATACTTATTTTTCTCACATACAACCCATTTCTACAAGATACTATTGCATTAGTACAAGTAATGAGCAAAATTAAAAAAATGGCTCACAACTGCCCTTCATTACATGCAAAACCCAAGAGTACCATCTTCTCCAATGATGCATACCCCACATGCTTAATCTAGCTCAGCCACGGATGGCTGCAAGTGTAGCGATGGAGATCGTCTAAGAGAAGATGAGCGGTTCCAACGCCATAGAAAAATTGAAAACTCCAAATAACCCGAAACCCTTTATCTTTTGTTTTGATATATGAAATAGAGGATGGTTAACGTACAAAGGGCAAAAAGCGTGAGAAGGTAAGAAGGCACCGGGATGCGCCACGTGTCATTTTTAGAGGGGTAGAAGCGTAAAAAAATACGAAGCCAATTTTTATATATTTTGACGGAACTAACTGGGTAAAAAATAAATTCCAGTAGCAGGTGTGCATTCAGCATTTGAATTGCAAGATTCCGGAATTTCATTTACACACGTACTCGCGATTACACCGCGATCCCAATACGTTATCAAGTTTATCACGCAAAACAAAACAAGCAACCTGTGAATATAACAATCAAACTCTGTTTATATATCCAAAATACCAATTCTTCGATTTGACAATTTCAATCAAAAAACAAGAAGAGATTACAGATCTATGAATTACAACATATTTAAAGTTTTCAATTATTGATAAATTAAATGCAAAAAACAGAGTTACAAAATGATTACCTCTTAGGGGTAAACCATGAATCTTCTAATGATTCATTTGAATCGCTGTCAATAGAAACATCAGCCGAATGTTCATGTTCTTTATCTTTACCCATTTCATGTAACGCCTGTGATTCATTCTACACAGATTGTTTCAGTGGATATTTTTTTGAAGAAACTACAAAAAATACGAACCAAGGCCAAAAAAATACGGACCGAAGGCAAAAAAATACGTACTCATGCTTAAAACTTATTTATTCACAAAGAAAAATTTTGTAAAAAAATGATGGACCAAAGGCAAAAAAAATACGGATGCAAAGGTTCGAAATGCAGGAGTTATCCAACCAACTTCAGGAACTCTTAGATAAGGGTTTCGTCCGACCTAGTCATTCACCATGGGGAGCTCCAATTTTATTTATTTAAAAGAAGGATGGGACTTTTCGTATGTGTATTGACTATCGCGAACGGAACAAAGTCACTTCAAAATTCTTAATCCTTTACCTCACATTGAAGATCTGTTTGATCAGCTGCAAGGGTCAAGCTTCTATTCTAAATTCGATTTGCGATCTGGTTATCATCAACTCAAAGTCCAAGAAGAGAACGTTCCAAAAACATATTTCAGAACTCGTTATGGCCATTCGAGTTCTTGGTCATGCCATTGGGCTTAACAAATGCGCCTATGGTATAATGGATCTTATAAACCGCATCTGTAAACCGTATCTTGGTAAATCCGTAATTAGTTTTATTGATGACATTCTAATTTATTCTAAGAGTAATTAGGAGCAAGAGGAACATCTCTAATTGTTCTTGGAACCCCTTAATCGAGAACAACTTTACGCCAAGTTCTCTAAGTGCGACTTTTGGATTTGCAAAGTTCACTTTTTTGGTCATGTGGTCAATGAAAAGGGTATTCATGTTGGCCCATCTAAAATTCAGGCTATTAAGAATTGGACGACACCAAAATCTCCAACAGAGGTGCGTCAATTTTTGGGTTTATCCGGTTACTATCGTAGTTTTACTGAGGGATTCTAAAAAATCACTCAACCTCTCGCTACTTTAACCCACAAAGGGAAAAAGTACGATTGGACTGATAAACAAGAATATGCTTTTCAAATACTAAAACAAAAAATTTGTAGTGCGCTAATTTGGAACGGATAATTTCGTCGTGTATTGCGATGATTCGATACAAGGTATTGGTTTTGTACTGATGCAGTGCGAGAAGGTTATCGTGTATGCATCACGACAATTGAAGATTCCCGAGAAAAATTACACAATTCATGACCTAGAATGGGGCGTTGTAGTGTTTGCGTTGAGAATCTGAAGACATTATCTGTACGGTACCAAGTGTACAATTTTCATTGATCATAAAGGTTTTCAACACATTTTTGAGCAAAATGAGTTGAATATGCGACGTCGTCGTTAAGTTAAACTTTTGAATATTTATGATTGTGCTATCAAGTATCATCCAAGCAAGGCTAACGTTGTAGCCGATGCCCTCAGTCGGAAAGACACACTGAAACAAGTCGTAAAGGCTAACGTTGAAACAACATCAAGATAAACACAAGTTCGTTGATTGTTTTTCTTAGGATGGATAGGAAAAAAAACTTTAAAGAGGGGTAATGTTTAGTAACTCAAACCATAAAATCAAACTAGAAGTAAACTCTTATTTTGTTTTGATTCGATTTTTCTTAGTTATTAACGGTTTGGATCAATGTTTGACTTACTGTCAAAATTGGATGGTAAACAATCCTAGATTAACATATGTCATATATAGACTATAGTAATGAAATTATTAGATGGAACAATAAAGTAATAAATAATCTTCATCTTCCCTTAGAGTGCTTGTAACAAATTTCTTAGGAAAGATTTAGTTTTAAAACTGTTAAAAATATAGTATTTAATATTCGCAAATAATTAATATGTACTCTTCTCTATTTAAAAAAAAAAGTACTCTTGTACATTCAGTACCAAATATTAAAATAAATACAATCTTTGGAGTTTGGTCGTGCTACCAACTCTAGTTGGTGGGGAGTATTTTTCAATTGATATGTCAAAATGTCAGTCCCAAAAAAACAAAAAATGGTAAGTCAAATATATGTTTATCAAACGTATCATTAAATAGTGGTAAGGCTTACTTATGGGCTTTTCATAAAAAAAAAGATATGTAAGTTTATTTTAGATGAGACACGAAATTATACATTAGTTTCGTAGATCATGGTTAAAATGTAAAGTTATTTTATTTTTATTTTTTTCAAATCACAACTTCATTGTTTAATATGATGATGCTGGATCAAAATTTGAAAATTTGATTTTGGGTTGCTTTAATCTTTGAAAAACGAAGTTTTATCTAGCATGTTAGAGTTTGCATGCTACACTAATATTATAAAAAAAAATATGGTGCACGACGACTTGTTGTAACTTATGATTTCTCGAACTAATAAAGAAGAAATGTGTGTTATATCAATGAAAACTAGAAAATCAATCTCAATTGAAGTACATAGACCTATCCACTTATGAAATATTAATACTATATATCACATAAAGTTTGATAAACTATATATATACTACTTAGTTAAAAGATAAATCTAAAATAAAGCGAGAAACAAGTTTATAACAAACTAGCTTAAAACCCATGTATTACACAGGGTCACATAATTAAAAATTAAAACTGTATCATTGAATTATTGTATATATATTAAGTTATTATGTTGTAAATACTTAATACAATAACCGTTTACCACTTTTATTACTATAAATTATGCTTTGAGAATTTTAAAATTATCCATTACAAACTTTTTATATATAAATTCCTTAAATTTAGTTGATAATTATACAAATTAAAGAAATGTCAAATTTAAAATTTAAATAGAGTAAGTGCGGTTTTCCTCTCTGAAATTTCCAAGACTTAAACAATTTTAGTCAACTCTTAATGGTATCGTCCCTGACGTTTCAAATCTTAACAATGTTAGTCACTAAACCTTTAACAAAAAACTGTTAAGACTTAAAATGTTAGGAACGAAATCTGTTAAAACCTGAAATGTTAGAGACAAAAACCATTAAGACCTGAAACGTTATGGAAGAAAACTATTAAGACTTGAAACGTTAGAGACGAAAACTGTTAAGACTTGAAACGTTAGGGATATAAAATTTTAAGACTTGAAACGTTAGGGATAAAAATTAATAAGATTTGACAACGTTATACATCGTTTTTGTTAACGGTGTAATGAAACTGTTAAGTATTGCAAGCTCAATGGATAAAAAGTGCGTTTACTTTTTAAAATATATTAGATAAATACTTACTTATAAATAACAAATTTAATTATATTTTATAATTTAAGATAATATAAAAAGTTTAAATGAATTTAAAATATTAATATAACTACTTTAAATAATAAAAAATCTCTTGAAAATTTAAGAAAGATACCACGTGTTATTTTTTAAAATGTTTTATTAAAAATAGATTAAGCTAACCAACTGAACAATTAACAATAACAATAAGTGCACACCCAAGTCTACAAAAGCATTGTTCACATCAGATAAAACAAAATAACAAATTATGTAATAAGATGAAGATTAATAGCTTTTATACAAAATTGTTTATTGCTATATGAATTTAGGGAGACAAAGTCAACGGAGGGTTAATCATAAAACTATTTGTTGTTATGCAGTTTGACTTTGATTTTCTCGAACCATATTTAACTCTCTTATCCATTGAACGCCCTAATAAATCTTTAATTATCTAATTCGATTATTGTCTAGCAAATTTGTCTCAAGTGGTATAAACCTCACATTTCCATGTGGAGGTCATGGTTTCAAATCTCACTTGGGGCACTTCAAATGTACACCAGGTGAAGGGTCAGCTTTGAATTTATCCCGGGTTCGGTTCCGATGGGGGACGTTTGTTTCACCGCTGCCCGGTGGACCCGGTTTAGACAACATACGTGGTATGTGAACAACGCCGTTAAAAAAAACTCTAATTTGATTATTAGTTTACAGTTTGAATTATGATCATCCTGTTTATAAACATTAATGTGAAATTTATATTTGTTCTTTAAACTTTGTTGTACATGCGATAGGGAATATCAGATTTGTACTTACACATGTTTTCTTAGTGTGACTTATGAGAAAAATTTATGATGATTCTATTTACATATTTTATAATGATGTATCATGTTATATCTCTATTTGGTTGTTACTTAAACTTATGATTCCTTTCACCTTCGATTCTAGAAAAATCTTGTGTGTGAAAGTCGATCCTAGGGGCATTGCATCAATGGCATTATACCGCCATGTCGGTGTATAGTGCCACACTCAGATACTCAACGGTGGTTTTGTTACAAAGATGAAAACAATAAATCTTTTGTCATGTCAATTAATCAAGAGTTAGCTAAATGAAAAGAAAATCCAAAGACTCAAGAATTTGTGCAAGTTAAGCAAGATGTTGGATGAATTTGAGATAATATAAGTTGCTGACTTATGGCCTTAGAGCTCAAGATAAAAGACATCAAAGAGAAAATAAGAAAGACATTTTGGATAAATCCAAAGGCTTCAAAATAAATACTTTAACTCAAAAGTAGAAAAGCCAAAAGTATTTTCATTTCAGCCCAAAAAAATAGAAGAATCAAGTATTTAAAACTCAAATAGAACGAAGGGAGATCAAAAAACAAAAAAAAATGTAAAAAAAAAAAACTCTTGAAAATACAACAAAAGGGGATATGTACATTTATCTTCTGAGTCTTAGGGAGTTTTACAGGAAAAAACAAGTTCCTTAATAAAACTATCTTTTTGTATAAATCATATTATTTCATTGCAAACTTTTTCTTATCATAATTCTTAAGTGGAAGCTTGTTAGTCATATATACTCTAATGTTGTGAAGATAGTATTGACAAACAAGCTATGTACTTCTGACGATGATATGTAAAGTTAATTAACCTATACCATGTGTTAAGGCATTATAATTGAGGTATAGTAAACTTCTAAGACCATGCGTAGTGGTTTGAGGGTGGAGAAGAGGTGGGTTATGACGCATCAGTGCCACGCAGGAGAGAGAAGGGATGGTGGAAAATGGGTGTAATGTGTGAGTGGAGGAGAGAAATGGGTAAAAAATAAGAGGATAAGATGATATTTTATTATTGGTTGAAAAATAAATAAAAAATAAAAATAAATCAGATGGGGCCCACAAAACTGCAACTCTTCTCCTTCTTCTTCCCCTACACGCCCGTTGCCCTAGCCACGCCGTGGCATCCAACGCCCCTCCATGCCCCGCCCGTTTTGGTGTTGACGGGCGTCGACGCCCTCTCCACGCCCCTTTTGGTCTCCACTACACCCGGTCTAAGATGATGTTTGTTTTTCTAAAAAAGGGTTGTGCAGATTCTTCTGCCTGTGTTGCGTAAACATTGTCATCTGTAGACTGTTTGTTTTTTCGAATATGCTTCATTTAAAAATATCTGCACGTTCTCCTTTTGGTGTAGATTTGTTCCAACAACTTCTAAGTTATGCAAAGGGTTAAACACCACTACCACAACCACCAACTGTCCACCACCACTGCCCACCACCGTCCACCACCACCATCACCCACCACCCACCACCCAACGTCTGCCACCACCACCCACCACCACCCACCACCCAACGTCCGCCACCACCACCCACCACCACCGTCTACCACCAACACCGTCCACCACCATTACTGTCTACCACCACCACTGTCCACCATCACCTCCAGTCCGCCACTGTTCACCACCACCATCATCGTCTACTACCACCACCGTCCTCCACCACCCACTGTCAACCATCACCACCACCAGCTTATTTTAGCAATTTACAGATGTTAAAAAAAATCTTCTTCTTGCAGACCGTAAAGGTTTGGTCTACATCTTTTTTCTACATATGTCTGCAGATGTGATCCGCAGAGTACATACATTTTACCTCCTAAAAAACAAACTGTACTTAAGTGAGCTCCTTAATGTTGAACTTACGACTTAGGCACCCTTAGATTATCGCACTCAGCTTGAGTGGAGCACATAATTATTTTGTGCTTCATGTCACGCTAACGCTTTCAAGAGAAAAAAACCTTACTACTACTACTCTTTGAGCAATTTCATGAGACATTTAACTCCATGTTTATCTAGCCATGCCCCATTCAGAACTTGCCACACCACATATACTTCGTCCACAAACAATTACTATAACTTGTTAACAAACATGTATTTGATTCCACTTGTCACATGATTATCTAGTGAGGCTTTGTTCGACATCCTCCGTTTCCCTTAAGCCAGTCATTTCATCAAGCTTCTTATAAACTTTGGCGACTTTTCTTAATAATTGAGGCTCACTCCAAGATATGTGGTGCAAATGCGATAGCATTTAGCACGTCACATTGGGCTGAGTTTCATAAAATTGTAGTTTAAAGCCTAGCATTAAAATTAGAAGTCTCTGAATTGTTCAAATTTAAGCTCCAATGATTGATGCGAGCTTTATTTGCGAGTAGGGCTAAACCCAAAGCATGAGCTCTGGAGCGAAACATATGGTTTGAGGCAAATGACTCATGCCTGAGGTTTGTGTTATAATATTCGCAAGAAAATACATTATGAGGCTAGATATGTTATGACACACTACTTAAAATCAATTCTAATAATAGTTTTAGGCTATAATTAACATTTAATTTCTAATTGCAATGATTAGATGGTTGTTGGTTTATGCAATGGTTACTAAAGGATAGACCAATCAAAGCATATAGGAGTGATCGATTGTTATGGACCAAGAAACATGTCAAAAGGGATAGGGATTTGATGTTGGTTAGATGTAGGTTTTCTCGATGTTACCTCTTGTTGTACTGGTTTTTTTATAGGGTTTTACTCTTGGTAACCACTCATAGCATTTACATTTGGTTCTTTATTTTTATCTTTATAATTCACTAAAAATCACTACCTTTTCTCTCTTATAGTCAATTAAATAATAATTTTTTACCTTTATCACTACCTTTTATTTATCCTATTCAATTAAATAATACTTCCTTTACCTTTATCATTACTTTTTTCTCTCACAAATTTACTTTAATGAACAGTGTTTCTCTATATTTACTAGTTTGATCATTTTTTATATATCTCTCTACTCATAACCACTTTCAACAAATTTTTATAATATAAAGAACTCACTCACATAAATTATAAAGATCAAAATATGAATGTTCTGATAACAAACTATTTTGAGTTGAAAAAAAATGTTTTATTCCAAAACAGTTCAAGTATATTCTATTTCTCTACGTAAACAATTCAAATAATAAAATATTTGATTCCCAAACATTTTAAAATATTTATTTCGGGAGTAGGGAGAATATTATTAATTTAAAAACAAAAAATATGTTTTGTCTTATCTTTTCCAAGGATAAAAGCCTTAATTACATTCGTTGCCACCATTATCTTTCTCCCTCTGCTGCTATCTTTCAAATCCTCCAACTTTCTCTCTCTAAATAGTTCATTGTTTTCTCTCTCTAAAATTCGATTTTCAAAAGCACTTCGAACTTCAAAGCTCTATCTTCTACAAATCTTGATCTGAAATCTCAATCATCATCTCCATTACGCCTATTTATGATTTTATTCTATTAACATCGTGAATGAGTTCCAATTTATTTATTTTTTTAAAAAATTTGAATTTGAACGCCTATTTTCCCTGCAATTGAAGCATTTCAGCTCGGTGTTCAGATCTAAAGCTGAAGGTCTCAGGAAGCCTGTAAATTTGAAAGTTAGGGTTCTTCAGATTTAAAATTTATGCGCTTGCTTTGATTTTCGTGAATACGATATGCTATTTTAGGGTTTGAGGTTCCAGATTCGTGAAACAGTGGATATTGTTTGTTGTGGCGATGAATCGGAGCTTCAGAGCGCCGGAAAAGGGAATGCCGGCACCGGCGACGGTGAAACAACGGCAACAACAAGTTTTGGGAACTTTTCGAATGTCTGTAATGAAGGAGAAAGAAGAGGAGCTAAGTTTATTTCTCGAGATGAGAAAACGTGAGAAAGAGCGTGATCTTCTTCTTCAAAACACCGTTGATGATTTCAATTCGTCACTTGGTAATTCACTAATTTGATCTCATCGATATATTTTGATAATATTCATCTGTTTGTTCGTAGAATCTTACATTATGCTCTGTATTTATGAAGTGATATTTAAAAATAAAAATCAAAGTACAATTTATTCAAATTTATTCAATAGGTAATAAAACTGTTAGCCGGGTATATTATGTTGTTGTTATTATTATTATTATTTAATTTCTCATATATCTTTAAGCTAACAATTATTCTATCTGTAATATGAATGTTATGATAGTCATGTAATACAGAATTTGGTTTTCAGTTATTCAATGCACATAGAATAATATCATTCACCATTATAATTTTTCCATTTCTTAGAATTCTTTCACAAACAACTCGGATTTAAAAAGATTCCATTTCTAGTTGAGAAACATTTATTACAAAAACATATGAAAATAAAAAATGCTTCATTTAAAGTTTCAGACTTTCGTCACCAGTTGGTTGGTGAAGATTTTAAAACTCACACAACATAATATTAATTTTTAATGACTGTTGCTACAGGTCAGAACGGGATTAGTATTTAGTCATAACAAATCAGTTATTTATGTATAATTCATGATGATTAAATTGGACCAATTTACTTCCTTATGTAAAACATGATGATGATCTATTAATGTTCTGTTTGTCTAAACTATTACATTTAATTTTGCAGGATCAATTGAAGGAAGATCACAGATATTCAACATGCCTGCAGCAACACCTGCAAGAAAAACTGGTGCCGATAAATTTCTCGACTCCGAAATTGATAAAAATGATTATGATTGGTACTTTGTTTCATAATTTATATTGTTATTATTTCATAATCACATTGTTATGCTTATTAACTTTCTGACATTAGTTTTTGTGTTTTGTGCCACTAAATTTACAATTAATTTATGTCACTAGATTCATCTGGTTAATTTTTAGTGATTATTATTATTTTTTTAGGCTTTTGACACCACCGGGTACGCCTCTTTTCCCTTCAATAGAAATGGAATCACAGAAAAATGTCATGACTCAAACAAGATCGCCTAAAACTCACCCAACTGCACTAAAATCTCGAGTAAGAAATCTTGATTTATATAAATTTTAGTTAATTACACAGATGATTCTCGTTTGTGGAGAGTAACAAGTTTGGGTACTAAGGTTTAAAGTTACTGATTTGAGTTTTATACTTTCAGTTTTGGATCAAGTTTGAGTTTTGAGGCTAACTCCATTTAAATTACAGTGAAATGCCCAAAATACTCTTTTATTTTTTGAATAGTCCAAATCAAAGGGTATAAACTTAAAAGGACATTTTGGTCATTTTATCATAACTTAAAAAAAAGTTAACATAAGTTAACGTTTGTACCTAAATTCGTTACAAAATTGAAAACTTTAAAACCCAAACTTGTTACTTTAAGCACCTTAATACCCAAACCTGTTACTTTTCGCAAACCATAGAAATCATATGTGTAATTAACTTTATAAATTATTAACTTTGAGATTGAGCATCGGAATGAGATAAATTTAATCTTGTAAATTATTAATTTTGTTTATTTGCCTCTTATAGCTAGCAAATTCTCATCCAGAGGTTACAAGTAGGAATAACATGGTATCTAGACAAACACTACCATCTACTGGATTAAATTCTTCAAGTATCAGGCCTCGCAGGCCCGCCTCTTCTGGAGGCCAACCATCAAGGCCCGCTACTCCAACCAGAAGGCCCGCTACCCCAACCGGAAGGCCAACATTGGGCCAGTCAACCAGGCCCATATCAAATCCAACCAAACCAATATCCAACCCAACATCTAGACCTTCAAGATCTTCAACACCTACTCCTCGGCCCACTATGGGCCCAACCAAGCCCACATTACCGAGTAGATCATCTACACCTACACCAAGGTCTAGTACAAGATCTTCAACTCCCACTAGTAGACCATCTTTACCGTCAACAAAACCCGCATCACGACCCCAAACACCAACCCGTAGACAACCCACACTGACATCTGTAACCAAACCGACCACACTCACAAAACCAGTTTCAAACACAAGTCAACCACGTGCAAGTTCACCGAGTGGAAGACCGAGACCATGGAAACCTCAAGAGATGCCCGGTTACTCACTCGATGCACCACCAAATCTACGGACCTCACTTGATGATAGGCCCGGTTCGGTTACACGTGGAAGGCCCATTGGGCCCAGTAGCCGGTCTTTGTCGGTTGAGCGAGTGGGTGGAGGAAGGGTTAGAAGACAGTCTTGTTCACCATCTAGAGGACGGTTACCGAACGGTGTGAGTCATAATAGTGGAAGCTCGGTTCCAGTTCCTGCACTGAACCGCGCGTATGCTAAAGCGAATGATAATTTGAGTCCGGGCTCGTATGGGACGAAGATGGTTGAGAGGATGGTGAATATGAGGAAGTTGGTTCCACCAAAACAAGATGATAAGAATTCGCCTCGTAGTAACTTGTCTAACAAGTCATCTCCTGATAGCTCTGGTTTTGGTAGATCGTTTTCGAAGAAATCTTTGGATATGGCTATACGACATATGGTATATTTCTTTCACCAAATTTTACAAAAACTAGTTATCAAATTCTATCGTTTTTAGGAATATATATTTTTTTTAAAAGTATGTTAAATGCATACAATGATACAAAGGTTGTGTGATTTTGGGTTAATTTAGGAAATGTAAATGGATAATAATGCAAAAAAGTAGTTTTTTTGTAATTTAATCATTGCAAAAGTATATAAATGGTAATTTTGGCACATATACTTATGAATGAGTCGATTTTGGTCATGTTTGACGTCTAATGAGTCAAATGGCTTGAAAGACCCAAAGTGTATTTTTAATGCATAAAACCTCCTCGTTTGTTTCCGAAAATTGGATTATTATCAAAATTATATTGATGTTGTAATCATAATTAACAAATTAATTATTTATAAAAAAAAACATGGACAAAAGGCTTCAATTCATCCCAACATGACTGCAAACATTTTGCCACCTTCACAAAATTGGAATTACAAATTATGACACTAATTTTGCTTGCTACAAAAAGCTAAATCACTTGATATATGATAAGAATTTGGATATAAATAAGCATTAATTATTAATATTATTATTATTGTTATTATGAACAGGATATAAGGAGAACAATACCAGGAAACCTAAGGCCACTGATGACAAATATTCCAGCATCATCAATGTACAGTGTGAGAACGGGTCCCACAAGAAGTCGAACAATCAGTGTTTCAGATTCACCTCTTGCAACAAGCAGCAACGCGAGTTCTGAAATGAGTGTCAACAACAATGGTTTGTTTTTGGATGGAAACATAGATGATGACGTCAGCAGCGAGCGCGCTGTTTATAACATTCGTGGAAGGTGAGTCTTGTGAGATATGTTTTGTAACTCTTAAATTATTATATCTGTTTTTTCTTGATTTGTATGTTCATTAATCTGCTTAACCCATGAGTGGTGATAGAACTTGTATGCTATTATTTAGTTACTAGTTTGATGCAAAAACTTCTTTTTGAAAAAAAAGTGAGTCTTTTATTTATTGGGTATGAGCTTAATTTATTGTAATCGTGAATATGGGTTTTAATTCAAGGAGCATGATTGGAATTGATAGCAAAAAAAAAATAAATAAATAAATAAAAATTGGTTTTACATGTTCGTATTATGATAAAAATTGATTATGAATATTTTATATTGTATAATTTGTTTCAAAACGCAATTCGTTAATGCAGAAGCAGAAATTACTGTAATTTACTTTAATGCCTCAACTATAACATTAGTAGAAGATTCGTAGAGCTTTATAACTAACTTAATGTAAATGAACCAAATTACTCTTATTAATAAAAGTTAAAAATTCCAAAAAATCAAAAGATCTAAGGAAAACTTTTTGTAGTTAAAGAAAATAAAAGAAATTATAATAAAAAAAATAGTAAGCAAAAATAGAGCGGGTTTGTTAGGGAAGCTAAGAAGCAGTTTTAGGAGGATTGGTGTTGTGTTGTTTTCGATTCTTGAAGGTGTTTTAGAAATGATGTTGATGGAGTATCTCAAAAATGGACTTCTTGACTTAGATTCGAGCAAGTAATCTTTGAACCTGCACAACTAAGCAACATCTTTAGCCTCGTCAATAGGACATGAGTTGTCTATATGACCAAACTTGGACAGTTGAACGTGAGAATAAATATGTGTGTATTGAAGGTAAGGACTTGCTGAGAATTAAATGAGGTCATACCTTGGAATTAGTGTTTATTTATAACACTCTCACTTATGCACGACTTTCCAGTGAGTGCTTTTGGGGTGGTCCCAATTTTGAACAATTTCTGGATTACATGTTGTTGGTCTATTTATGGTAATCGACCTTTGCAGATTGTTAGTGATGGTCTGTACCATGAGTTTGTTTTTTTTTGTATTTCGATCCAACGTCCGGAATGCTTTGTTGTTGATACAACCCATTCCATGAGCTTGGTTTTTGTCCGTATTGATTTGTTATTATGACATGTTCCAGACCATTTGCCGGTCCGGTTAATGTTCTTAGCTGGCATGTTAGTAGGCTTGTTTACGTTTGGTTAGGCTGTTTAATAATTTAGCTGAATTACAATGTAATTCTTATGATTTGGACATACATTGTCATTAAAACTCAATGGTGGAACCACATTTCAATTTCTTGTGTTTTTTACTAGTGATGATCAGGGTTATGAATGATTATGGATGAACAAGTTATTAGATTTGCAAAGGATAAAGGGTTTTTTTTAGTAAATTTTCAATATTCCTATGAAATATATAAAAATCCTTCAGTAGTGTGAAGGAAAGTTAAATACCATTTGTTGTAGAAAAACTTTTCAATTCCATTTCGTTTAGTGACCAACCAAAAACACTTTCAAACTGAATATATTTCAATTCCAGTAAACTTCATGAACAAAATGGGACCTCAATTTAATAGGTAGGTGATTCATCTGGAAGTGTTTTGCTGGTTGAATTTGGCTCGACCCTAAAAATCTTACATGAACCCAATAACAACGTTTAGGTCTGGAAACAAACTAAACATTGATAATAGAAATAAATAAGCCAGATTCAGCCACAAAGAACACAACTTGTAACAATGGATTTCATGTATTGTTCATGTTTGTGTTCTTAATGTATCTATTCGTTTGTAAATTATGATCTAAAAAATGTTTCATGAACATAGACGAAAACATAAGAATATAAACGAAAGGCACCTTTATTAATACTAGAAATGTACGAAACATATATGTATTATGATAAAACAATGATCAACCATAAACCCCTCTCCACTAGTTATATCAATAGTATGCTTCATTAGGTTTACGAGCCTAAACTCAATATAGGAAACAAGAGCTCAAATAATTTATTAACTCATCACTCGTTTATGTTTAACTTGAGCTTAAGCTGGTTTAAGTTTAACTCGATTCAAGCTTTGACAAGTCAATCTCGAATAACACGCAATGTGACTCATATACACCCTAGCTTTAGCTAGGGACAAGTTAACCCATAAACTCAAAATGGAACATAACGAATATAAACTAGTAGACAACAATTTAATTGGATAATTGAAATTAACAACCATTGCGTACAATGGATTGTAATTAATCCTTGAAGTTATCAAATAATGACAAATTATCGTATATTCCAAGAAACATGCCATAAGAGTTAGAATAAGTTCCTAGATTAATTTTATAGAATCTATGAAACTTCATATAAAGAGACTATATAAAATCTATGACTTTACTTACATTCTTTCACTTTAATCAGTCATAGGATTTGGTTCAATGTCTACTTTGCATATCTTAAAGGAAGATAGGCTTGGAAACCAATGGCGAGGCTCGGTTGGAGGCATTGTTGATGCACCTATAGATAAAGTATGGTCCATGGTGTCTCAAACCGACCGGTTACCCGAGTGGATGCCTATGGTTGAAACGTGCACACACCTAAAAGGAACCGAGGGTCAACCGGGGTATGTTCGGTTAGTTTCGGGCTTCATGTTCCCTCAAGAAGATGGAGATCGTTCTTGGATTAAAGAACGACTAGTTTCCATGGACCCGTTATCGCATAGTTACGTGTATAGAATGGAGGCTAGCAATGTGGGCTTGGATGGATCCGTAAATTCACTCAAACTTGTTGATTATGATGTTGGTTCAACTCTAGTAGATTGGTCCTTTGAAATAAGCCCGGTTGCAGGTGCTTCGGAGGAGATTTTAATAGATTATCTAGGATATTTGTATAAATCATGCATTAACAAGATCGCAGGAGCTATAAAACTATCGGTAACATTGTGACAGTAATGGGTGGATTCATTGTATTTAATAACGTGTTTAAACGATATTGGTATTTAATAAAATAAATCCACCTCTAATAAAACATTCAAGAAAATGGCACGTAACATTTTTTTAAAATTTTTAGAGCTTTTTGATTATTTAAATTAATTATATTAATATTTCGAATTCTTTTATACCTTTTATATTATATTAAAATTATAAAATAGATTTAAATTTGTTATTATCTAATTAAGAATTTATCTTATATATTTAAAAAAGTAAATTACACTTTTTATCCATTAGGTTTGAAATACTTAACAATTTCAGTCCACCGTTAACAGAAACGGTCTCTAACGATTCAAGTCTTATCAATTTTCATCCCTAACGTTCAAGTCTTAAAATTTTGCATCCCTAACATTTCAAGTCTTAACAGTTTTCGTTCCTAACGTTTCAATTCTTAATAGTTTTTTTCCCTAACGTTTCAGGTCTTAATAGTTTCTGTCCATAACTTTTCAAGTCATAACAGTTTTATGTTAAAAGTTTAATGACGAAAATTGTTAAGACTTGAAACGTTATGGACAAAAACTATTAATGTGGACTAAAATTGATTAAATCATTGAAATTTCAGAGATGAAAATTGCACTTATTCTATTTTAATTTTAAATTTAACGTTTCTTTATTTTGTATAATTATCAACTAAATTTAAAGAATTTTTATTTAAAAAGTTTTCAATTAATAATTTTAAAATCTCAAGGCATAATTTATAGTCATAAAAATATCAAATATTTATTTTATTAAGTGTTCACAACATAGTAACTTAATATGCAATAATTTAGTGATAAAATTTTAAATGTTCATTATATAACCACGTTTAATACACAGGTTTTATGCTAGTAACTTATAAAGCCATGTGTTATAAATCTAACTTCTCAAAATTCTTTTTTCTAGTTATTTTCATTTCAATATTATTATTTACTTTCTTGTAACTTATGATATTTCTTGTAACTTAAGACATGTTACTTTATAGCAAAACCAAGCGATAATTTTCAAACATACCATTGGAATGTTAGGAATTCTTAGGGTATAGGGAGTGGTACCCTAAGAGGGTAAACTACCTTTTCAAATTACTCAATCACACTATGTCACATCAAATGCTTCAGCTACCCTCTCAAGTACCCTAAAGTAGTGGCAATGGTACCCTAGAAACTAAACTACTCTCCCACTTTTTTTTTTTTGTTTTTTAAAAAGAATAAAAAAAACATTAATAACACTAATTATTTTAATTAATTGAACAACAAACTTACATTAAAAATACGAAAAAAAACGTAAAAATAAAATAAAATAATAAATGAAAAAAATACATCTAATTTTCCGGGTTATTTTCTGGGTTCAAATCCGGCATGTTTCTCGCTACATGCTCCATGAGATCAAATTTAAGTTTATGATGTAACTCGGCGTCTTGTATCTCCGCAAGCACGTTATCATTAAGCACAGGTTCCACCGGAGGATCTCGTATGTAGACCGGTGATATGGCAA
>WOUH02000041.1:4082681-4102622 GCA_009936405.2 Stevia rebaudiana | reverse complement strand
TTCGGATCGGATTCGAATCGGATTATACGATTTCAGATTCGGATCGGATTCGGATTCGGATTTGAATCCAAAATTTTCAAATTCGAATAATCCGATTCGAATAACTCGATATCCGACTCGATGAACACCCCTAGTTGAAGGCTCGTCAACCAACCGTTCTACCTTGCCACATAAATCCTTTTTTGGCTCGGACACAAAGTCAGGTGGTAACCCCGGGTTGAGCGTCATTGCCACGTTTAGCAAACTGCTCACGGTGAGATTTGAACCCGGGTAACAAGTAACACAAAGTACTTTCCCCATCATTGAGCTATCGATGATGCAATATATACTCTTAAGAAGTAATGTCGCTGGCAGACTTCTAATTTAAAAATATTTTGGTTTAAAATATGAACAACTTGCGCAGCAATATGTGGTTAGAGGATGCTTTGTTCTCCAACCCTAGATCAATCACCAGGGTTCGAATCTCTTTGCTAGCTCATTGATTTTTTGTTGTGTGTTATACAATTCTTTGTTGGTTTCAAAATAAAATACAAAGGTAGCTTAGTGGTAAGGCATTTCTCGATGCAATCAAAACATAAAGTTTGGAACCTCATTCAAGTCAACTTTTTTTCACTTTTCAAACATTGTTTGAAAACACAAATGATAACATGGTTGAGTGGTTAGTGTTTCAAGTTTTATGCTGTGATATTTTGATCGTTGTTTCATCTTCTTTTTTTTTTATCTATTTCTTTTGTTTTCACTCTAACTCTTTAAGTTTATAATATTTCAACCTAACATCTTTATTGTATATGATATACGTTTTAACTTATTGTTTTATTATACTAATTTAAATTAATCTCAATAACTTTGGTAAGTTAATTAAAAAAAAAAACTAATTTAGGGTTGTGTTTAATCTTTTTCCTTGGTCTCCGTTTACTAAACACAATGTGGAGTTGGTACGCATTTGGAGTTGTACAGTGAAACGGGTTCCACCTCCTTGCGTGCACCATTTTTTTTTCTTTTTGGTTTTTTCATTTTTCACTTTCTTACCTTTTTTTTCTATTAAGTTAGTTATCAATTCTCATAACCAGTTAGTCGTGACTTTGAATGTTTCTTTTATAAGTACCCTCACGTTGTAGCGCACAGGCTCTAATTGTATGCTCTGCTTCTCCGCCACGGATGACTTTTCCCTTTCGTTATAATTAAAAATATTATAAAAAACGTACGAGATATAATAGTGTTTTTCTACATACGTTTCCAATTTACATAATCAAACACGACAATGCACAAGTTTAAATTTTATCGTTGCACACGAGTAAGTTTGCTAGTTATAAATAAAAACGAAGTCAGAATTTGATTTTTCATTTATATAAAAAGTGTGAATGAGGAATTTAAGTTTAAAATTGCAACAAAATAATAAGGTAAATAAGGGAATTTGTGTGGGAGATTCCAAGTTTAACTTGCATAATTATTACAGATTTACTTGGTTTGCACTTGATCTCACTCGCATTGAGGCTACATTCCTCATTACGCTTGTAACCATCATTTTAAGCGAAATCAAGCATAAGTCTAATAATTATGTGAGTATGATTGTATTTGACAACAAAGGTGAAAGTTAATAACTTAAGAGTATCAGTTGGAGCAACGGAGAAGACAACCTCCTACCCGACGGTGTTTCGAGTACGCTAATTCGAAGGGTACACAAAATTTTCTGACGTTTGGTAAATTCATGTGTCACCAAGATGAAAAATAGATCGGAAGTTAGGCTTTAAACACGGTGGAGATAAATGGGGAGAAGTTAGCCGTTAACATAGCAACGCATGATATAGTAAAAAGGCGATGAACCAACTGTTTTATTAAAACATATGGTATTCTGTCACAAGTCACAACGATTAAGGATAAATTTAGGATCAAATGGAGGAACAAAATCTTCAAATGTTGGATATCATAAGTAAAAGAGATGGAATTCGAATCCGTAAACACGTATCTTTGGGATGCCGTAATTGTAAAACCATAAGATACGTCATGAAATAAAACTTCAAAACTTCATTGTCACCATGAAAGAGAACTTGAAAGCTTCATGGTTACTAGTTTACTAAATTGTTTAACATGGATTATCATCGACCATAAAATAAAATTAGGAATATCGAAGTTGAATTTTCATGGCGAATCATCATGAGGTGTGAAACCAAATGTAAATTATTTTTTCATTTATAAGTATTTTAACATTTGAAACCGGTTGTTTTGTTACGTGAGAAAAGTCATTTGAAGCTCGAATTGTTTACGAACATCACTCTAATTACAACACACATGTCATATGCACAAAACTCACTCTCTACTACCACTGTCTTCACCTAAATCATCCTTACTCAAACCCGCACCACCGGTTTCGACCAAATCACCGCACGAAACCAAACTCACGGAAGTGATCGCTTTCACATTACCATCACTCTCGCCTACAACCGATGGAAACTGACCAGACCCACTTATCAGGACCCGAAGTGTATCCCTCGCACTTTTCTCTGACTCGGTGGTTTCTTGGACCAACGGGTTATGTAATGGTGGAATGGTTACGGTTATAGCGGGCCCACCGTTGATCAAGTAAGCTTGGCTAGAACCCGAAGAACAAATGTCGAATACCGGGAGGTGAACTATCGGGTCACACATGAGCGGGGTGAACATTTGTGAAGAACCCGATATAGACAAGGGTAGAATCGGGATTTCAGATAGATTGGGGGATGGCATTGGAAGCAGCGATGAAAGAGGCGGTAATGTTGGTAATATGAACGGTTCTTCGGTTTGTATGGTTTGTATGGTTGTAATCGAAACGACAGGTGGACACCAGCAGTAATATGGTGGAGATATTTGAGGTGACGAGGTTGATGATGATACGGGTAACGACGGGAACAAGTAAGTTCCTGAGGAAGATTCTAGAAGCGACCGTTTCCCGTGATTTGATGTAGACGGAAACGAAACAGGATGTTTTTCAGATGGTTCAATACGCGCTCCATCCGTCCTACGCCTCAATTTGAAAGAACTTGGCTTTGGACTCAGGACAACTTGAAAGTTGCAGGTTCGGGAACGTGAAGGCTTTGATAACATGTTTTGAGACTGTGAGGTTTGACCGGGTTCGGAAGCGGTATTTGACCCGATAAAGTTAACTCGAAGATGATGCATAAAACGTTCAAGGCGCGAATCACTTATTCCAGTTAGTTCAGCAAGTGAAGGCTTTTTCTTGAGTATATTCTTCATCTAAAACAAGACATCAAATCGTCATTTAGTTTTTTAATACGAATAATAAGCTAATAACCGTGTGAGTGCAAGCTAATTACACAGATTGTACTGGTACTAAAGGTTTAAGGTATCAGGTTTGGGTTTTCCTGCTTTCAATGGTATTAAGGCTAACTTTTGTTAGCTTTTCTGTTAAATTAAAGTAATATAACCAAAATACCTTTTTACATTTTGAATAGTCAAAGTCAAAAAGAAAAAAAAAGTCAGGTATTTTGGTCATTATACACTATTTTAACAGAAAATTCAAAAAAAGTTGGCCTTGATACCGAAATTCTTTTAAAAAATGAAAGATTAAAACTCAAATCTATTACTTTAAACCTTAAAACCCAAACCTGTTACTTTTCACAAATCACATTGAATATATGTTTATTTGTTTAATTAACTCTAACGGTGCACTTTATTCACTAGTTAATGTATTATAATATACCTTTTCAAGCAATTCATTACCAAGAAGTCGGGACTTCTCGGAGCACCAAAAGTAGAAAGGATCTTTATTGGGGATTCTAACAGCAAAAGATCGACCCGAACTATCTGTTGGTATTCCCTCGATATTGATAGATGAGCAATCTGATACATTTCTTAAGATTGATAGGGTCTCTGTACATCCATCATCCGCAAGAAATGATACGCGCAAATCAGATGTTGGCAAGAGTGAGATTACTAAGTTACCCCTGTCACAATGCAACGGATGTATTATGTATATGATAAACATGTAACAGAAAATGCAATGTCAATTACATAAATATAAGAAAGTTATCAATTAATATAATCAAGGTAAGATGAGGGAGAATACAAGTTACAATTTACCCTTAAATGTTACATTCAGATAAACTTGAAATACAGTGTTTTTTTTTAATAAAGAAAGGCTACCGAAGGAGTTCAAGTTGGTGGAAAGGTTTCAGTGTGTACCATATAAATCATGAAATGATTTTCTTTCAGTTATTTGGTTTCACACTTGTCTGCACACACAAACTCATATATCACACACCTGTATTATGTCTAATATCTTTGTAACATAGATCGGTAAATGGTCATGTACTTGATGCTATTTATTCACTTAACGAACAACATTGACTTACATCAGCAATAATCTGATTTATCTAACATATAAACAAGACATACTAATACCAAATCAATTATATCTCCATCTAGAACATGATCTCAAGATACTCAACTGGACACAAACTTATTACTGGTAATCCACCTTAACCAAAATCACTACTTTATCACCCAGACAAGCTGCTTACATCTAAAATCTTGACGGGAGTACCGTATCTATACACGCTCATATATATAAATGATCGCTATGACGCTATCTAAGAATATGTAAGCAAGAAGAAATATGGTACACCATATATATCATACCAACATGCCACAGTAACAATTTAACTGAGCAAGAGATACAGAATTGATAAAAAACTTTTAACAATTAACAAACACAAAGTCACATATGCATCTATTGACAGCATAAACCATATTCTTAATCGTGCAAATAGGAAGCAATTACCTTGTACTGGTTGGAGTAAGAAGAGTTCCTTGTTTCTTGATCTTTCCAACACGAACTGATGCAAGAGGAATATACAAACATCTTGCGAGCAAACCAACTTCCGATGGCTCAAAATGCTGGCAGGAAAACCAAGTTAAAGAGTAAACATCAGTAAATCACATAATTGAATTGCAGATTATAAGCATTTTGACACCTAACTATAATTTACAGGACTTCATACATATTTAGTTTTTTAGAACTGATATTAATCATACTCTTAAATCTACATCTTATGTTTACCATTAGATTAGCATGACACTTGAACCCTCAAACATTCGATGATGCCAAATGGTAATCACAGTCCCTTTGTTGTCTCATAGATTTTACATTGATGAGAAATTTTAACTGTATAAAATTCATAAATCCTGATTTGATACCTGACTCAAATGCGACAACAATCGATCTTCAGCAACGCTGGATGCATTAACCTTGACCAATGGTTTCAACCTCTCATCTGCACGACACGCTCCCATCACTTGCATATCAAGAGTCAGTAGCCATTGCATAACCGTGCCTTGTTGAGTGTTTCGTTGCATCAACAGATGACGATCGCGTTCTCCATCACCGACAAGCAAATCCGTCAAACGAGCGGCAAGTCCAGTATCATTTCCGTTCATAATTGCCGTCGAAGGATCCTCTGCGGTACCAGTGGATTCAGGAGACGAATTATCGTTTGATTGCTGTTGTTCATCCACCTCGCGATCACTAACAGATTGTTGTTTTTCAGAATTGTTCATTTTAATTGATTACAACAAAGGTCCGTTAGACAAATTAAAAGTTTTTTCCGGGTGAATCTAATTGATGATTGGAAACCCTAACTACAAGGTACTAATCAACAACGTTAAAATTAAATCGATGAATCCTTCGGTCGATCGATCAATCGATGGACGATGGGTAGGTGAAAACAAAAATCGAGTCGAGTAAATCTGATCCGATAAGATCTGCACAACGAAACACGAAAACGAATGCACGTACGGGGACTACTGTTTAAGAAAATGATGTGACGGACTTGAAGGAAATATTAACATGATTTGAGATAGTGGTTTGGAGTCCGGGTCCACCGGTGGGACACACGTTGACGATTGGATATTTTCAGCTTTTTAACATTAAAGTGAAGTGAAACTTAATTTTAAGAAAATTCTCAATTAAACTTTGCTAAATCGAAATAGTCGTTTACCTTATTGTTTCGTATACTTTTAGTTAGTGTCGTAAATAGGGTGTCTAATATTGAACTTAAAACAATTAAACAAATCTAGATTGTTAGATTTTGATCTTCTCATACACAATTGAATCTATTGAATTGTCTCTGGATCATGCAAACACTTTCATATAGATTTATTTCGCGTATTACACGCGATTGATTTATCGGATAAAACAGAGACTTATGTTTGATGGAATCATATTTGTTGAATTTTGTGATGTTCTTGGTTGATTAAGGCTTTGTAACCATATGAATACTCATGTATGATGTATCCAATCTTCCATTAATTGTGATGCACTTTAAATTAACTTAAGGCTAATACTATTAATTTGGTCCAAGTTACATTAAAACTAACCCCAAAGCTTAGATATAAATACCAAAACCAAATAACACTTTAAATGAAATCGAGTTCGCACTCTCATGTCATTTAACTCGTTTAATATCTAACGATATTCCTCTGTCAATTAGTTACACTAAAATATCCGCTGATAACACTGAAATTACCAACAGTCACAAGTGAGCAAATAACTAAGTCCACGAGAATACTCGAGTAACTGAACCGATATTACCTGATAACCGAACCCATGTGATAATAATCGTTCGGTTTTTGGTCCTTGATTTTAATGAATACCAGTTTTGATCCCCGGGTCTAGGTACTGGGTTCTTAACCGGTTACCCGGTTTTTGTATTCTAAGCCCAATTTGCGAGCCCATTTGTTAGCTAAGCAATAGTCCATCCATGGAACCCAACAAGTAAATCTTATTTTTTGGCCCATGATAATTAAAAACACCGTATTCAAACCTGTAAACCATGATCGTTCGTATTCTTGAACCCCAAAATACGAAAAGAAAAACTAGCTGATTCCCTTCGTCTTTACAACTTGGAAGATCTGCAAGGTTAATTTGTATTTTATTGTGATGGTTTATGTTGGATTTATGTTGGTTTTTATAAGTGAATTATGTTAGATTTATGATGCTTTTTATGATTAAATTGATATTGGGCATAAGACTAAAGTGACTAAGAGTCATCTCATAAGTCATACCTGACCCATTACATATTTACAACCCTACACCTAGAGGGGTTAAAACGGTATTGGAACCAGAACCGGCGGTTCCAACCCGAACCAACCCGAACCGACGGTTACATAGCGGTTCTAGGTTCTACTACTAACCATAACCGGAACCGGGTTTTTTGGAACAGGTTCCACAAAAGCAGACAAAAACCGGTTAAGAAACGGCCAAAAACCAGTTAGGAACCACTCAAAATCGACCAAAAAACCGGTTAGGAACCAGAACCGGTCCTTCTCAACCCGATTTTGACTTTTATTGACCGGAACCGTTTCGAAACCGGTTCCTAAAAAAAACCCAAATGAGCACCTCTACCTACACCTATATAATTTCATTTTAGGCCAAACAATAAATAGTCCTACGTAAAAAAAATAATAAAAACTACGTCACACCTCAACGAACCCAATTGTCCAACATATAAAGCCAACTAGAATATTATCTTAAAACCACTAGTCCAACAAACTTGTATTTTTCATGGACATGTGGTAGCTTTCTGGGAATATTTTACAGAAAAGTAATCAACTTTTATGAGTGTTCCATTTAAGTCATCTAAACTTTATTTTGTTTCAATCACCTCATTAAACTTTATAACGTGTTTTAATCTTAGTTTTTTAACCTGCTATCCAGGTTAAATTAAAATTAATTAAAAAAAACAGTGAGGCATTCGAATCGTTGACGACGTACGTACGCTACCCACATCAAACCTTCTCCGTTCTTTGCTGATCGGAGCGACCGACCACGACGCAACCCCCAACTTCCGGCCAACTCAACCGTGAAACCCTTTGACGACGACGACTGAAACCCGACGACCGACCACGACGCGACCCCAACTTCCGGCCAATCCATCTGTGAAACCCTTCGACGACGAAGACTGAAACCCTAACAATGACAGCGACCACAACTTTGACCCAATAAGATAACCTATGATGGAGAATAATTCACAAGACGATAACCGTAACTCCGTCTTAATCGAAATCAGGAGCAGGTACGAATGTTTTTTATTCTCAAAAAATTTGTTTTATGTATAATTCATAGTGGTGTTCTTAAACCACGAAAATAATTAAACGCTTTTGTTCAGTTGATATTAGGGTGTTGTAACATCTGGGGCTATGAAATATTCCCGAATTCTTGTATCAGGATTCAATGAACAAGACATTTTTAGATGAATGAACAAGATTTTTTTGTGAATGTAACATCCTAAGGCTACTGTTACATGTCAATTTACTTGTATAATTGTATTGAACGAAGGTCTCAAGTTGCATGTATAATTTTAGTAGTAGTTATTGAAATTCTTAAGTTAATGTTGAATGTTTAACGCTACTGTTGTAGTTCTAATTTTTTTGAATTGTATTGTCAGGCATACCGTGTGCTCATACAATAGCGGGTTTGGGGTTCATCAACAAAGACCTAGAAACTTATGTTAGTAAGTGGTTTAAAAAAGACATTTTTATGGAAGCATATAAACATTCTATCAAACCATTGAATGGAAGCATGCATTGGCCTTAAATAGATGATATCAAACCTTTGCCTCCAAAACAAAGACGAATTCCCGGTCGACCAACAGGAAAAGAGACCCTTCGGAGTTAAAGAAGAAAAACACGAAAATTAAAATTGGGAGAAAATTGACATGTCCAAATTGTCAAAGAATTGGCCACAATAGCAAGACTTGCAAGAATGAGAAAAAAATACCCACAACCAAAAGCACCAAGGCCAAAAGATAGACGTAAAAAGGCCGATTCAATAAGAGTCACACACGATGAGAATGCTTAATCTAAAATGTAATTTTGATTTATGTTTGAATTTTTCTTGGGTTTATGATAATAATTGTATTTTGATGACAATGTTCTTGCTGTTTGGTATCTTATAATTTTTATGAATTTATTTTGGAAATCTTGGATTTACGTGAGATGATTGAAAAATGTTTTCATTAGTGTATTGAAAAAGATGATGCGTTCAAATGAAAAAATATGATGTCAGAAGTAAAAAAAAAATGAAGTCAATCACTAAAATAAAGTTTTCGATCAGATGATGGTTCAAAAAGAATAATTATATGATATTTTATTAAATTAATAAATAATTGTTTATTGAAGTTAATGATTTAAAAAAAAAGCAATATCATAATTTAACCTGCTATACAAGTCATTTATATAGAATTAGCACACTATTTGTAAGTTGGATGAGTAAAATGAGACAAAAAAAAGTTTGAGTGGCTTAATTGGAACAATTGTAAAAGTTGGTTATATTTCTACAAAGTTACCCCTTTTTAAAACCGCTAGTCCAACAAACTTGTATCTTTCATGGACATGTGGTAGCTTTGACGAAAGACACGTAAGGACATTATTTTCAATTATAAACAGATACCACCATTAGAGAAGATCGTTTGAAGAAATAAAAAATCTCTGTTTTCTTTGGTTAAAGGCCGAGCAAAGTAATGAGATAGAAATCAAGTATTTTCACATAGGAATGATGGCTCTCTTTTGATTTACGATGTCTCGGCATTTAATCCTTATTTAGTTGGGGACCCAGTGGTCATGTGCCTTTTGGTGGTTTTATTTTCGTAATCTTGGTGATCAAGCCAGCTTGGTATAGGTATAATAATGTATGTTTTGTTAGGCTGTTTCACAAAAAAAAAAAAAAAAAAAACGAGGCTGCACCCTTGCACTCAACATTTAGTTTTTTTTTTTTTTTTTTAACAGCGTTTTTTTCTCAGGTTTATCCCTAACTTTCGCGGCCTATAAGCAAAGTCGACTACTAGACCTCGGTGAGAATCTACGACACCACTAGATGCGCAGGAACCCCGTGGAATAGGTAAACATTCGTCCCTCATCAATGAAACCCGTGTTAAATCTAGATTCAATCCACCACCTAATGTCCTTAAAACCGCTTACCTCCACATTTGAAGGTAGGAGACCAAACCATTGAGATAAGTTTTCGAGAACATCATTTAGTAGTTGACTAAAAATTTTCAATCATAAAAAACCGTTAAAAGTTAACTGTGATATGTGGGTTTTCATTAACCTTTGCAAATGATTTTAAAATTCCTTCCATATTTGTAGGTTCATAAGTAGACCAACTACTATTCGGTTAAAAAAAACATAACTCTATAAGTTCTCTATCAATCATAATGATTCGTTTTGAAGTTAAATTTTCACTTGCTCTTTTTGTTATCTTTAGCATTAGCATAGTCGTTAATTAAACCCTCAACATCTTTCCAAAACAGCCCTTCAACCAACACTCCATCCTCTGTGAACCTGTAAAACACCCATTTGTGATTTTAGATTCAAAAACCTCATCCCAAAATGTTTGTAAGCTGAGGTGGCAAACTGAGGGTCTGACACGTTGGATAACATATCAAAACATGTTTGGACCAAAATGAATATTTTCTAAAATGGGATTGCGTTCACCTCATACTCTTTCTAACCTAAATTAAACCTTTTTTTGTAAAATAAGCTGAAAAAAATTTATAAAGTACATTACGCTAAATATAATCAAATTTGTTGAATAAAATAATTTAAAATGTGAAAAGAAACTTTTTACATAATTTAACGTGTGCGTGTGATGTATACATATATATCCGGGTACACCAAAAAATGGGGAACAAGGGAAGAGTGCGTTTCACATGCGAAATACACATAAAAAACTAATTTTCACATGTCAAAAAAACTTTTTACATAAAATTTTCGGAGATATTTCATATATAAACGTAGAAGCCATTCCAACAAAAAAAAAACACTAAAAAGTTTCCAAAATGAATTTTTTTATTAAAACGTCTTCTACAATCTACATATATATGTTATGCAAAAGCTCCAAAAAAAATATGTAAAAAACATTTTTTTCACATAAGAAAGCAACTTTAAGTGAAATGCACTATTCCCTCATTCCCCATTTTTTTGGTGTCCCCAATAAACCTTCCCCTGTATATATATGGGCAAGATCATGAGAAAACTCGGTCGTCACGAGAAACTCGCGAACTCGATGCCACATATATGATATATGCAGTATATCATACTACACATATAATATAAGTAGTAATTATATGTAGTATGATATACTGCATATATGCAATATATTGCAGAGATGCAGTATTCTCCATATATTATATATATAGTATCGTGTTTACAAGTTTTCTCACGAAAAGCAGCTTTCTCATGATCCTTCCCTTATATATATATACATATAATTATATATAGCTATATATATATATATAGAGAGAGAGAGAGAGAAAGAGACCACTTTGTTACGCTTTTGGTGAACTCAACAGTTGGTTTTGCAGAAATGGATTTAGGATCAGCACTCGCTATCACAAGAGTATACATGTCAGAGAATCTGGGCAATTTAGAAGACACCATCAAGCCAGTGCTATTATAAGCAGAGCCCTGCAAATATTACAAACTTGATAAATGAAGAAAAATTTCATCGTTATATAAATAATTAAAAGCTATTAAAAAATATATATATATATATATATAGATAAATAATTAAAAGCCATTCAAAAAAATATATATATATAGATAAATAATTAAAAGCATGTCATGTTCTATATCAACTTATATCAAGCAAAAAATAATTATATCATCATGTTAAATATCTCAAGGAACAACATTTATATTCTTATAACATGATGTAGCATACTACATTGGGATTTATTTTTTAGTTAAAACGTCTTATGAAGCCAATTTACAGACATGGTGATTTTGCAGAAAAGAGTTATGGTCATTGTATGCAATAGTGAAATTATAATATTTTTCAAATTCAAAATTTTATAGCTAGCAATGAAGAAATTGATGTTCGCTAGCACAAAAGATTAAAATGGAAAATATTCCAACATAATAGGAAAACACAAAAGCTTTTATTATAACAATAGGTCAAACATGGGTCAAATAGTAACAATGTAGCCTATTTGTTGGGGGTTTACTTAAGTGTAGAAAAGCAAACATGTTGCTGAATTTGAAGTAAACAACTTAACATTCATCGTAATGGCTTTTCAACTCAGCCACCACTAATCAAGTAATTATTTCTCTAAAGATTCAATTATTCAAAAGGTAACTTATCTGAAATCTAAAGGTTTTCAACTTATCATCATTGCTGAAGTTGTAGTTTTTAGCTGAACTGTTTTTAGTAGATGCAGAAGTTAGATATATTAAGTGTTTGTTCAGGGTCTATGTTGTTAAAACCTGATTGTAGCTCATAAGTCTTGGTGTAATAAGTTCACATGATATCATAATTATTTTAATAATTATATTAAATTTCTACAAAGAATCTAGTAGCCACTAAGTTTGGATATTAGCAACAAACCACATTTTATGGGCTATGCGCTTTTAAGGAATTACAATATACGAGATTCTATAATCTATTATTAGAAAATAATGCACTTCACCAAAATGACAGAAAACTAATAATCATGAGATGAAAGTTAAATATTGAAATGACACAATCATCTCATTAAGGGTGCACAACTCTGATTTCGGAGACAAAATCCAAGTAAGTGCACTTAATAATTACTGAATCACAAATTCACAGTGATCCAGAAGATTTATAAGAGAAATAGAATATTGACTGTTAAAAGTATTTTTATGGAAAAATATGCTGGAAGCTAGATTCTATTGCTAACATCAGTCATGGTAAATTGATTATATTTCAATTGAAGCTTACAGTTTCATTATTATTCTAGGTTTCACACTTCTCCTTCAGAAAGTATTAGAAAAAATTATTTTGAAAAACATTACACATCAACAGTATGACACCATATATCATATATGTTAAAGGCTTCAAATAGATCCACAAAAGGCTGAGTAAGTAAGTATAACTAATCTATTGGAGAGTAGTTAAAATCATAAAAAAGAAACTTACTGCAGGAGGGTAGGTAAACAAAAATGCATTTTTCTCCTTGGTGTAGATGATCAACTGCAAGATTCCATTAAAAAGCACATACTTGCCATAGTCAAAGATCAAACAAACTCAAATTTTCAATCGCATATAGATCAATTTTGGGGCAAGCCTTGGATGTGACCTAAAGGTCAGATGTTCAAGTCTTCAAAATAGCCATTTGCAAAAATGCAGGCTAAACATGCAAATTTTAAAAAATTCTGTCATCCATTTTGTAAACACACTACTATACAAAAGAAATTCATATTCAGACTAATAAAGGATATGATACGATGCATCCAATAAGGAAAGTCTTGTTATCCGGGAACTTTTTGTTGTAAAACTGAGCAAACAGAGCAATGATGATAATAATCGCTCCGATCAACAATCTAAGGTTACTCGTTCTCACATCTTCACTGTAACCGCGGCTAGTCACGATCTGGATCAAAACAACAGCAAAAAAACGTGATGAATGTAGCATGAAGAAGAAACTGAATCTGAATTTTGAAATTCGAGATGTATGAGTGGAATTGAGTACCTCAGTGACACTTTCGTCGAGTAAATGCTTGATGGAGTGATGATCTAAAAGATTGGTCTTTTTAGGGTTTTTGGTAGGGGAATTGGTGGTGCCGTTAGTCGTCGTCGTCGTCATCTCCGATTTCTTTTCCTTCTTTACCGAATTCCAAACTTCTAGGTTTTGTCTGAAAATGAGATTTGGGGATTATATTTACGTTTGCCGGAAATCTGAACAGCTGAAACATAGTAGTTTCTGGGCCTAGATAATTAATGTTTGTTTTTGGCCCATCATATCATAGAACGGGTTTTGGGCTTTAGATATCATAGTACTTTTCAACCTCAATTGAGTTCACCTTTACCCTTTTAACCCTCAAACTATACAAATGGTATCCTCTTTAACTCTTTCTATATTTTAATAATTTTAATAATAAAAAATGAAAACATCACACACATAGATTTTCTCTCTCATCGGGTATATGAAGTCGGAGGAGTAACTGCAAGGCTCAACCAGCGCTTGTGCGGCGGTGTAGCCCGAGAACCCTCAAACTCGCGGGGACTAACCCGAGGACCACACCGTGCACCCTTAGGAGTTAAAAGATGAAAAAGGAAAACGGTTCCCTGACAAGGACACATTCTTTTGAAAACCATTAATATGTTGAGAGCCGCGAAAATCGCATCAGTGATTTTACTAATTACGATATAAGTTGATTATAACTAATGTAAATTCTCATATGTTAATGTTTATGATTTTCTAAAAAAAATTGAAATCATTTGTACCGTCACTTCATGTAGAATCAGTTTTTTTCTCACCTCTAATAAGAGACCGGTTCAAATATGGATCTCTACCTTGAATTTGTACCTAAAACAGTTGGCCCGATGAACTGGATCCCTTGAGATAAGAAATGCATATGTCGTTTGAAGTTTGAATGGTGAAAGAAAACAGATTCACAGCATGGGTGTAAAAGAATAATTAAAAATAATATTCCATATATCGTTATGTCAATTTCTACATTTTCTGAAGATAAGATTTTGAAATATCTTAGATTTCCTTTCCCTCTCCGCCTTTAACAATCCATACACCCCAAACCCTCAATTTCGATATTAATCGCTTCTAAAACCCTAATCAATCCAACAATTTCAATGTCTAATGCTTCAAGATGAGTTCTGCAACCAGTATGGCCTCGCCGGCGTGTTTTCGCCGGAACTTTGTTCCGTTATCGCAGTGCAGTTCATGTTGTGACATCCGATTCCATCCCTTTGTTTCTTCGTACGTCAATCATGGCCTCAGACGAAAATTTCATCCTGTTAAATGCGTTTCCAGGTGAATTTGTTGCTTATCTGTTATATACTGTTCTTAATTTCGTTAAAAATCGCCAGTGTGTTGGTTTTACTGTACTGATTTGTGAATTTACAGTATGATTTGTTGTTTGGAGTATAATGTTGTGATGCTTATTTAGGTTAGTGGTTAGTGGCAATCGAGTGCTAAAATGCATGGCGAGTGAAACAGAGACTGGACCAATCGAAGATGATGATAAAGTGATGCATCTTTTTCCCATTTTAGCTTATTATATGGTGTTTCTGTATATTGTGAACCTGTTTTTTTTCATTTGGTTTAAAGGCTTATAAAACCAAGTTAATGGTCTTACTATTAATGTATTAAAATATTATCTTCACAATGTCACCATTACATTTATTACAAAATCCAACTTCCAGTGGTTTTCTGTTACTGACCCCTTGAATGCCAACTATCAAGCGTATATTGAACTTTACCTGATTCAGTCTCATGAGTTTTTAAGTAACTGGTTCTCATGGTTACCAAATTAATGATTTTGAGTGTTTTAAGTAATATTCAAATAGCGACTTATTCTATCAAGCCATAAAACCATATTGTCTAAATATGGGTTTGATGTGATAATTAAAAAAATTCATTTTGTTCATTATATGTCTAGTTACAAGCTTGGATGTTGTAACATATTTGTATAGGAAAGAGAAGTGCATGAAGAAGTTGAAATTGCAGAATCCACAAGTTCAAGTAGTTCAATCATTGAGGATGAAGATAAAGGAAAAGTAATCATTTTATGCAATATAATTATCCTTTAACATATATGGTAGTTGAAATCTAAGATTCAAGAAGTAACCGATAAATTTTCATGTTAGGATAACGGGCAGATTAGTCAGTTGGAATTACTAAACAAATTCCTGGATGGTGCCAAGGCTCAAACAGTCAGTGAGGTGTTTTTTAATTTAATTATTATTATAATATTGTGAATATAATAATGTAATTATTATTTTGAAAATCTGATAGGAAATTGTTTCGTTTAGGATAAAGGCCAATCAAGTCAACTGGATGTGCTTAACAAATTACTAAATAAAGATGATGTTGAGGTTGCAAAACCTAAAGAAGTCACTGAGGTATTTAATTTTTAAGTTCTGCCAAAAAAATTATATTTTGATCATGTAACTATTAACATATCCTGTTAAATAAAAGCTATTAACTCATATTTTTTAAAAAGAAGGCTGATAATGTAGAGATTACAAGTGGATCACCCCCTCCAGGTGTGAAGGTGAATATTTTGTTGATTTAATTTCCATTTTTATACGTATAATATAGTTTTGAATTTTATAGTTTCTAATCATATTTTACAGCCTCAACAACTTGATGATATAATCATGATCCCAAATGAAACAATCGATATACTGAAAGATCAAGTGTTTGGATTTGACACTTTCTTTATTACTAGTCAGGAACCCTATGAGGTGATTATATACATGTCATCTTTTACTTAATATTTAGAGGTTATGACACAAATGGTCCCTGTGGTTTGTAGAAAGTCACAAGTTTGGTTTTTTTGCTTTCATAACGCGTTTGGGTACTAAGGCTAACTTCCATTAACATTTCCGTGAAATTAAAGTGAATTGACCCAAATATTCTTTTACTTTTAAAAAGTCAAAGTCAAAGGGTAGTTAAATTTAACGAAAAAGTTAACAGGAGTTAGCTTTAATAGCCAAACTGGTTAAAATATTAAAAAACATAGACCCAAACCTGTTATTTTATACCCTCAGTACCAAAACTTGCTACTTTTTACAGACCACATGACCATCTATGTAATTAAATCTAACAATGTTTAAAAAAATTCTTGATTTTTGTATGTTCTTGATTTTACAGGCTGGAGTGTTGTTTAAAGGAAACCTGCGAGGATCGGCTGCTGTTAGTTATAAAAAGATTGACAAAAGGCTGCATGTTAGTTTAACTTTACCCACATATGATCCTTTTTTATAAACCTCAAAAAAGAAGGTTAATTTAGTAATTTCTACTATTGTGAAGGATACTTTTGGGGATCAATATAAGCTCTTTCTTTTGCTAAATCCTGAAGATGATAAACCTGTTGCAGTTGTGGTTCCAAGAAAAACCTTACAACCAGAAACAACTGGTATTAAATTATTAATATTTAATATCATCTAGTCTACATTTTTATAATTTTTTGCATTTAAATACTAAATCCTTTTTATTTTTTTATTTTTTTCTTTTTTCTGTAGCTGTCCCTGAATGGTTTGCTGCTGGATCTTTTGGAATTGTTACAATATTCACATTATTACTACGCAACGTGCCAGCATTACAATCCAACTTATTGTATGTTAACAACTTGACATTTATAAATACAAACATAACTTAAACTTACCATTTATCACAATAATCTTCATCTACTTCTAATAAACCATCCTAAAAAATGCCATGTGGCAATACCTTATTTTTTCAAAAAATTTAAACTAAATTTCAAAAATTTTGAAAACTCAAATTTACGTAAAACAAAATTCTTAACTTTCCAACAAGATAATTATTCAAAATTTTAAACTAAATTTAAAATTTTTAATCACAAATCTTATCACATTTTTGGAAAATCAAATTAACGTAATTTTGATCCTTAAATTCTCACATGATAATTGTTCCAACTTTTTAAATTATATTATCATGAAAATTTACAAACTGATTAACTAATTTTTACTTAAATTTCTCACATAATTTGAGAATCTATAAATTATCATATAATATTTTTCATAATTTATATATTTAAATTCGTGTAATACACATGTGTATAACCTAGTATTGTAATATTCCAGATCCGTTGTTGACAATATTGATTTATTAAAAGACGGGCTTCCTGGAGCCCTCGTGACCGCACTTGCGTTGGGTGTTCACGAAATCAGCCACATTTTGGTAGCCAGAAATGCAGGAGTCAAACTCGGGGTTCCGTTTTTTGTACCAAGTTGGCAGGTGAGGTTGACCTGGTTTGACCCGACCCGACCCTCATGTTTGGAAATAGAAAGTTGAAACTAACGATCTATTTTGGTGGCAGATAGGCTCGTTTGGTGCAATAACAAGGATTCTAAACATTGTACCAAACCGCGAGGATCTTCTTAAGATTGCAGCAGCTGGGCCTTTAGCGGGCTTTTCGTTGGGCCTTGTTCTTTTGCTTTTGGGCTTTTACTTGCCACCAATTGATGGTATTGGGATTGTTGTTGATGCTTCTGTGTTTCATGAATCTTTTCTTGCTGGTGGAATCGGTATGCATTATCTCATTTTAATTCTCATTTTTAAATGTTCTTGTTTGTTTTAATATCTTGTACATAGTAATCTAAAGTTTCATTTTGATGTTTTTATAGCAAAACTGCTTCTTGGTGATGTTCTTAAAGAAGGATCAACGATATCCGTTAACCCGTTAGTGATTTGGGCTTGGGCCGGGCTTCTCATCAATGCAATCAATAGCATCCCTGCAGGCGAGCTCGATGGTGGACGGATTTCTTTCGCAATATGGGGACGAAAAGTTTGTTTCCTTTTTTTTTATATTTCCATTTTTAACTTCAGTAATGGGTTCAGGTTGAAACGGGTCGGTCTGGGTTGGTTTGACTAGCAAACACTTCTTGTCCATTTTCAAATCTTTTTTTTTCTAGATATTTTTTTGTTATATTTATATTAGACTAACTGAATTGACCCATTTATAAGTAACTGCTTCCCGTGTATTACACCTGGTTATATAATCGACACTTAAATTGTTTTATTATTGAATCAATGCATATTTATATTAAGTTATTATCTTGTGAACACTCAAAACAAATAAATGTTTGACACTTCTATGACTATAAATTATGGTTCGGGGATTTAAAACTATTCATTAGAAACCTTTTAAATGCAAATTCCCTAAAGTCAGTTGTTAATTATACGAATTATAGAAAAATCGAATTTAAAATTTAAATAGAGTAAACTGTGGGTTTCGTCTTTGAAATTGGCAAGGCTTAGCAGTTTTAGTCCACCCTTAATAGCATTCGTCCCTAACGTTTCAAGTCTTAACAGTTTTACCCTCATAAAACTGTTAAGACTTGAAACGTTAGAGACAAAACTGTTAAGACTTTAAACATTAGGAACGGAAATTTTTTAAGACTTGAAACATTAGGGATGAAAACTGATAAGACTTGAAACGTTATGGACGATTTTTGTTAACGGTGAACTGAAACTGTTAAGTATTGCAAACCTCAAGGATAAAAAGTGTAGCTTACTTTTTTAAATATGTTAGATAAATACTTAATTAGATAATAACAAATTTAAATGATTTTTAAATTTAAATCATTAAGATAAAATAAAAATTATAAAAAAAAGTTAAAAAAGTTGTCGTGTTGGCATGTTTCATTATTTAGAATCATTTATTAGAGTTAGATTTGACTAAAATTGTTGTGTTTTGCAGGTTGCGTATCGTTTATCGGCTGCTTCTATCGTGCTGTTGGGCTTATCGTCTTTAATTGATGACGTGGCATTTTATTGGGTAGTATTGATATTCTTTTTACAACGTGGGCCCATTGCTCCATTGAGTGAAGAAATTAGTGAACCCGATAACAAATATGTTGCATTGGGGATCTTAGTTTTAGTGATGAGTTT
This sequence comes from Stevia rebaudiana, assembly GCA_009936405.2. Taxonomy (NCBI): domain Eukaryota; kingdom Viridiplantae; phylum Streptophyta; class Magnoliopsida; order Asterales; family Asteraceae; genus Stevia; species Stevia rebaudiana. The sequence goes on along the minus strand of WOUH02000041.1, from coordinate 4,083,228 downwards.
GTTAGTTTGTTTGCCTTATCCATTCCCTTTCACAAGTGAAGCAGTTACTAGTCTTTAGTGATATATTTATGCTCGGTATTTTTTGTTTTTTTTTTTTTTTTTTTGAGTCTGTAAACATCCAACATTTTGAATATACATGTTCATACTTTGTTTATTTTTATTTATGATATGATTTTATGTTTTCTTTTATATGTCTTTATATGCACGACACATAAGAAGTTTCAGATGAGAACTTATGTTTTTGCAAGAATTCACAAGATATCGATGAAACGAACTTTGATTGGACTTTTTTCAATGGTGTTGAAGACGGCTTGTTAATCCTAAACTAGATATCTTAAAAAGAAAAACGAGATAGAAAACAAATGCTCACATTCAGGTTCAGATTTGATAGCCTTATGTATTATGGGGATGGTTAACGTACGATGATTTAATTATGTGCGAAGCATAGAGTGACAACATAAACCGACAAACAGGGCCGGTCCTAAGGAATTGAGTGCCCGGGGCGAGCCAGAAAAAAATGCCCCTTTACAGTTTCTTCTCCGACGAA
>WOUH02000041.1:4066872-4077442 GCA_009936405.2 Stevia rebaudiana | reverse complement strand
TTCGTACGCGAACTGAGAGCTTCCCGAAAGTCTTCCGATACTTCCCGAGCACCTAGCTTCTTCTACTATGAGTCTAGGGGGTGTTTGGAGTGGAAAATAGACCAGAGAAATGGATTTGGGGTGAATAAATGAGCTGGTCGAAGCATCTATTTATAGTGCTCATATGCCATCGCTCGCGTGGCGCGACAACATCCACGTCCACCTCTCGCGTGCCGCGAGAGGTATGTCGGCAGTCTCACATATGGTCTCGCGTGGCGCGAGACTTGGGAGGTCCATCCCTCGCGTGGCGCGAGGGAGTGCTGGTCGCGAAAAATCTTGTGGCTTTGCCACCTGCCCCGATGACTCACCATGTAGCCTTGCCACTTGCCCCCTAGACCTGCCAGCAACCTTAGGAAGCTTCCATGACACTTGGCACGTTTTCCCTTGTGCCACGTGTCCCCGATACGTCATTTCGTGGTCCGGTCAGTACTTTCGGTTAACTGTTTTCGCGTTTCCCGCTTCGTTTGGGCTCCGTTTTGAGCGAGGTCTTCGCCTACGTTCATTATTTCCCATTCCGCATCTAACCCCATTGGTTTCATCTCCAAATGAGGTATTTAGATTTGGATCTATTATACGCTCCTTATTAAGCGTGTAACTTCAAAACCGTTGCTCTAATCAACTTTCTGCATACGCTCAAATGCTTATAAATACTTATATGAATATAACCAAAACGTTTATTTCATACAAATACTTAGTTAAAATAAGGTACCGTTTAGAATTTATAAGATTCTAAAACACTATATTCTAATCGGAAGAATGTTATCAAACGGATGAAATGTTATTTTCTTCTCATAATTACAATACCTAAAATTCGGGGTGTTACAAAATATAGGGTAGTGATCACGTTGTCGTTGTCGAAGAACGTTGTCTATAACATCTTAAAGGATACCACAGCTGGTATGATGGCAACATTATGCAACATGTACAAGAAGCCTTCGGCAACAAATAAGGTTTATCTTATCAGTGAGCTTGTGATAACTAGGATGAAGGAGGGTTACTTGATAACATGTCACATCAACAACCTCAATTCGATATTGTCTCATTTGTTGTATGTGGACATCAAGTTTGATGGTGAGGTGCAGGCCCTATTGTTATTATCCTCATTGCCAAAGAGTTCATCCGATACCATGACGGTTGTTACAAGCTCAACATAAACCGGAAAGTTTACGTTTGAGAAGATCCGAGATTTGATTTTGGGTGAGGATGTGTGACACCGAGGTTTAGGGGAATCTTCAAGTTTTTTGTTGAGTGCAGAGGCGAGGGGAGAAAGAATGAACGGGGATGTCATCAGGGCAGGAAGAGGAGTCAATCTAAGGCTCATAAAGATGCGTTGATTCTTAGTGTCGAGAGCAGTGTGGATTCCTAGGTTATAGATTTTTGTGCTTCAGTTCATGCTACCTACAGGAAGCGTTGCATAATCTAAAAGTTGGTGACTTTGGAAAGTTAAGATTGGCCAACAATGAAGTTCTTAATGTTACGAGCATGGGTGCTTGGATTTGAAGATTCAAGTCGGATCTTGGACCTCGAAAAATGTCAAGGTTATTCCAAGATTGAAAAGAAGTTTGATTTCTACCGGACAGTTGCATAAACAGGGACAAAAAGTAAGGTTTGGGAATGGGCAGTGGAAAGTAGTCAAAGAAAATCTTGTCATATCTCGAGGAAAGAAGAAAGGTTCATTATACTTGGTTGAGGTACCGTCTGAGTGAGCAACCGTTCTAGTTCAAAAAGAAAGTCAAGTTCACAGAGTCTCGTGGGCAGAAGAAGGTTTGCTTTCCAAGAGAGGAACCTTGAGTGAAAGTGAAGATTCAAAGTGAATATGCATGGAATGGTTCAGATAAATCAGTCATAGGCACTTGTGGCAATGAGAGCACGGGTCGTGCTTTAGTTAGGGTTCCTAAGTGACAGTGGGTTAAGAACCAATGTTCCAACTGTTAAAGTCTCTCCAGATGATTTCTTGCTTAAACATGGGAGCATGTCTGTGATATCTTAGTATCTGTCCGTTCGTTTTAGTGGGAGCGGAAAGAGATATAGTTCGCTTCAATGGTAGTTCCAGCCATGATCGGAAGGTTGAAGCTCAGTGGGAGCTTCAGGAACGCAGATGAAAGTGTTCAAGGCCTCCGAGTGGGGGATTGTTGGGGTCGTATGCCTTTGGGGCAGTTAGGGAAGCCAGCCCTAAGCCTGGCCCGTTGTGTTCTACCCTATTTTTAGTTTATATATATATATTTCTTGTACTGTTTTGGAGCACCTAAATAATAATATCCTAGTTACCGTGTGGATGTAGGTCAGTTTAAACAAACCACACTAAACCCTGTGTCGTTTCTTGTTTCGTGTGTGTTTGCATGTGTGTGATACCCCAACACTTGATCCCCCAGTTAAGAGCAATGGCTCCTTGTTATAGTTCAAATAAGAAAGTGCATGGTTTCAGCTACAACGATTAGGGTAACAAGTGATGGGATTTGCATCTCAAATAATTTGGACTTTGGGATTCGAGATAGTAATGTTATATTACGAAAATTTAATAGAGTAAGTGTGTGACTTGCGATGAAACATATTGTGTCAAACTTGAGCTAAAGAAACATAAAAGATAATGGTGTTTGATGTTGAAAAAGTTTATGTACAACTCAAAGTGACTCTAGTTTGAAGTTTTAGTTTTGCAAACGACGAAGCTAGGGTGGTGGGTGCCGAGAACCCAAAGGTGACAATTGACATGTTAAAAATTTGAAGCATGAGTTGAGCCTTATGCTAAAAACGTGACAATGTAGTCCGTTCATGAAACACGACAATGAAGTCCCACAGTGAAGTCTGACACAACGGGTTGCCTGGCAGTGGAGTTGCCCGGTAAGGATGTTATCCAACAAAGGTCATCACAACATAAATGATATGGCGGAAACGGTTTACCGGCCACATGGTTGCCTGGATCTAAGGAACAATGGTTGCCAAGTGACAGTAAGTGGTCGGTTTTAATTAAAAACACGAAATAAATTAGTAGATAAATATACTTTTGTTTCAATAGAGCTAAATTTAACACAAGCACATGAGGTTTTCTCAAGGGCATGGCTCAAGTATGTTAGTTTTCTTTTGAACTGGTAAGATCTATAGTGGTGTGACTGATGTACGAACTTCTCTTCAAAGATGCATTAGCCAATTAACTGTTGTCATTCAAAAAATATTCAAAAAATATACACAAGCAGCCAGCTCGTAGCTACAAACAAAGCCTTCTACAGTTACATGTGCCAATGGGTTCCATCCCAACTTTTTTCAAGCCTTTTCTTTCAACAAATTTTTTTAGTAACTCGAAAAAAACGAACCTGTGTTATTTTTTGCGTTTGTGGTTATTTTATTATTGTGTGTTATGTATTAAGGTTTTACGTTGGAGTATGTCGGTGTGTTAACATTTAAGACCGCAACGTGTTGTAGCTTCTTCTTTAGTAATATTTATTTCAATGAGTATATTATGCTTCTCTAATCATGTTTAAAACACGATTATGTTTAAAACTTATATAATCATATTTATTAAACACTTTTTGGTAAAGCGGTAAAACGAGAATGTTTCGAGTTGTGGCGGGAATAGACCGTTCTTTCCCGCCAAAATTACATCGTCTTCTACCCTCTCCTCCACTACGAATTCCATACTGTGTGCTTTCTCTACACTCTGTCAGTAATCGGCAACAATTTCTCTCTATCTCTCTCTCACACACACATACAGATTGAAGAAAAATGTTGGAGCTAAGGTTGGTTCAGGGAAGTTTGTTGAAGAAAGTGATGGAATCCATTAAGGATCTGGTGAACGACGCCAACTTCGATTGTTCAGCCACCGGATTCTCGCTGCAGGCCATGGATTCAAGCCACGTGGCGCTGGTGTCGCTTCTTCTCCGATCCGAGGGTTTTGAGCATTACCGCTGCGATCGTAACCTCTCAATGGGAATGAATCTCGGTAACATGGCCAAAATGCTCCGGTGTGCCGGAAACGATGACATCGTCACCATCAAGGCCGATGACGGCGGCGATTGTGTCACGTTCATGTTTGAAAGCCCTAGTAATGCTTCTTTCTTCTCGCTTATACATTGCATCAGTAAATTTTCTATTAATTGTTTATTTTTAGCAAAGATTGATCGAAGATCTGCTTCATTAACGAAATGTTAGGGTTTTGTGAAGTCAGTTTTAGATTAACTTATTCCTGTAAACTAGTTAAGTTTGGCTGTTTGCATGTCAAATCAAAAGCACAACTGTCGATTGGTATTCTGCTTGTAACGTCTACTTGATCAGTTTAGTGAAATTGTAAAGGATTGTGTATATTTCGGAAAATTTATGCGATTTTCCTTTCTGTTTATGTGTCTTTGTTTTGCTATATGACAAATTTGATCTATTTGCTATCATTTCATGGTGATTTGGATGTTTATTCCTGTTTGATAGTTAAACTTTTGAGCAATTGTTAAGTGAAACACTTGAAATGTTTCAGATCAAGACAAGATTGCTGATTTTGAGATGAAGCTGATGGACATTGACAGTGAGCATTTAGGGATTCCAGAAGCAGAATATGAAGCCATTGTTAGAATGCCATCACTTGAGTTTGCAAGAATCTGCAAAGATCTTAGCACCATTGGAGACACTGGTACTATTACATTCACCAAACATTCATATAATCACTTCTCAAAATTTAATCTAACTCCTAATTTTCTAATTAAACTGTTGGTTTTGTAGTTGTGATATCTGTTACAAAGGAAGGTGTTAAGTTTTCAACCAAAGGTGACATTGGTACTGCAAATATTGTTTGCAGACAGAACACTTCTGTTGATAAGGTATTTAACATTCAAAACTAGTAATTATATAAAAATCAAGACATTTTTTATGTTGGTCTTTATTTATCTTTTTTTTTTAATTTTTGCAGCCGGAAGAAGCTACAATAATTGAAATGGAGACACCGGTTTCTCTAACATTTGCTCTTCGGTACATGAACTCGTTCACAAAGGCGACCCCGTTAGCTAGCCAAGTGACGGTCAGCCTGTCTTCTGAACTACCAATTGTGGTGGAATACAAAATAGCCGAAATGGGTTACTTGCGGTTTTATCTGGCTCCAAAGATTGAAGAAGATGAAGAGATGAATGGTCATCAAACCGAACCGGTTGAACCAAAGAAACAACCAGAAAAGAAACCCAAAACCGAGCCCAAATCCAATGGAGAACATCAGCCCGAACCCAAACGTCGGGTCATGAAAATTGACCTTGACGACGAAGAAGAGGAACTGAAACCGAAGATTGAAACTGAACCTGAAACTGCCGAAAGTGGAACCGATGGTTATGTTGAAGTGATTGGTTCTAAACCGGGTAATGGTGTTGTGAAGATGGAAGATGAGGTTATTGATGTGAAACCTAGTGTTGTGAAAGAAACAAATGGTGAAGTTGAACTAATGGAGGAAGAGTAGAGTGAGTTTGTTTATAATCTATGATGATGATGATGGGGTTAATTTTTTTAAATCATGGTTTGCAAACCCTAAACCTTAGATTGTTTCTTATTAACTAATCTTATCTTGGTTCTAAAGTTGTAAACCCTAGTAGTGGGTTTCATTAACTTCTAAATTTTGATTTTTGGTTAAATTAGGTTTGTTTATGGTTAAAGGTAAGATGTGAAACTTGCAACCAAAAAGTTGTGGGTTCAAATTTTGTTTAGGAAAAAAATTACCTGTTAAAAAAAATCGAGGATTATGTTTGGTTTTCTTGGATGTCAAATGTGAAATGTTCAACAAGAGATGTATCCTGTCTCCATAGTAATTGAATTTAAGCTTAGGTGGTAGCTGAGTTTTTAATTTTGTAATGGTAAATATTATCCACTTTTAATAATACCATTTACTACGCTAGTTGCACTAATCATATCAAGATTAAAAAGAACTTTGGGCAAGTTTTCTATTAACTGAGCTAATCCCCACTTTAATGGTGTCAGCTGGTTAAGTCTAAATTTATACATAAAAAAAGTATCATTTTGGTTTGTTTCCAAGTTTTAACTAAAATATCTCACGTTGAAAGCTGGTGCAACCGTTTTAAGTCTAAATTTATACATAAAAAAAGTATCACTTTGGTTTTGTTTCAAAGTTTTAACTAAAATAGACTCACGTTGAAACCGGTCATTTAGATAAAAGGGCGTACCCGGCGCTTGACTTAGCTCCCGCTCTGCGCAAGGTCCGGGGAGGGGCCGGATCGCTTCGCGATCTGATGTACGCAGTCTTACCCTGCACTTTTTTGTGCAAGAGGCTGTTTCCCACGGCTTGAACCTATGACCTCAAGGTTACAAAGCAGCAAACCGGTCATTTAGATAATCTAATCCAAACAAGACTTTCAAGAAGGTGATAAAGTGATAATTGTTTTAATCCCTTTAGCAGAGAGTTTGAGTTTAAAATCCAGCTTTTACTAGTTACCTGTTTGTAACCACCTAAAGACACCAGTCTTGCATAAGCTATATTTTTTGTAACAAAAAAAAAGAACATGAAGAACGATGGTAAGTTAAATAAATAATCTATAAAAAGTTCAGATATAACATTCTTAATAGAGATTAAATCTACAATCCTTTGCTATGACACCTCTAAACACATGAAACTAATGGCTTATTTTCGTATTACTGGTTACAAGTGTGAATCTTCACATTCCTCAACCTAAAGTTTTCTGACAGAAAAAAATATCAAAATGAATATAGAGGGCAAACCTCAAGAGACCAAACAGATTATCTATAAGCTTCTAATTAAGGTTATAATGGTCATTTGTTGCTATGCTTTTTGGCCTCACTGTAAAGAATAACACCGATAACTGTCAACGTGTATCCCGCCATACCAGTTACAGAAACCGGATTTTTAAATATTAATATTGAAACAACCACTGCTACTGCACCCTTTGCGTTTCCCAACACCTGAAAATTAAATTAACCGCTAATTTATTAATCATTTAAAACTATAATGATCATGTGTATGAATGATCTTAAGAAGTCTTTGCAATTAGACCTGACTGGAATTTAATCATTTTCTTAATGTAAAAAAATTGACTTTGTTAAGGTTTTGTAATATTATCATATATGAATTTCACTATTTGTTTCATCTTTTACTACTATACTATTTCTTACTACCTTCTGTTATCAATAAATAGTCTACTAATATCATTATTAATATTTTTTTTTTAGTTTTAGTTTTGTTTTATTTAACTTAACCACACTTATCTCAATATGGATTACTATTACTATACTTCACATGTAAAAAAACAAAAAACGGTTTTGTAGCCAGAGGTAGTTGCAAAAACGGATAAATCATTAAACATAGACACAACTTTGAAATACCAAAAAAAAAAAAAACAATTTTTGCATAAATTTATAGTTTTCTGTTTTCTATATATTTTAACTAAATGTATATGTAATTATGATTCTAATAAGTCACAAAAAAAAATATAGAGCTTGATTATCATGTTTCTACATAAAGATTTAAGTATTCTAGACTCTCCAAAATGGGCATGATAATAAGATATGGAGGAATAAATAATATTAAAAAATGAATAAATAAGAAATAGCGAAGAAAACAAGAAATGTACCTGAAGAGTAAGAGCACTGGTGTGTTTAGTGACCAAAAAATTAGTTAAATTGACGAAATACGCGAGTGCAGAATTGAAAAGCAATAACCAAACGATCCCAATATCTTTTCTAGCGAGTGTTATTGTAATTCCAACAACGTTTTCTTCCATGTATAGAGTTGCAGGAAGCAAAAGTACAACAGCAATAGGAGCCATATACAAAAGGAGATTCATAGAATTTAGTTTTTCCCTATTTAATAAGTAAAATGTTAGTTAAATAAAAAATAATAATAAAAACATATGGAATTTGTTTAGCTATATCATGAAAAATGAAATGAATAATTATATACCCTTCAGAAGAAAGCAATATTCCTTGAACCACGGTTTTTAAAGCTCTTGCAGCAGTTGCACCAATACACATTATAAACCCGAAAAGATGAAAACTAGGTTCGCCCTAAAAACAAATTAATCGCAAATGTAAATAGTTAGAATAAAATTCTTTTTACGAAATAGGTATGAGATCACGAATATTTAAATAAAATCGGTTATTGATAGTCCTGAGTGCAAACTTGTTAATATACATAAATTAATGCAAGAAATAACAAAAAGAAATATGATCATATTGAAACCTTCTTTTATTTAGAAGAATATACCATTTATCTCAATTAAGTATCCTGTTTGACTTTCTATCATCAATTATTGAATTTTAAGATGCATTATGAATTTATGCATGTAAACTGTTCATGTAAAGCACTAACAACCACAAAGTTAATTCCAAATAATGTTTATTCCTATAAGTTCAAAACCAATATTTTTAAATTTTAAATAGTATTGAAGGCGAATTAAGAAACTAATTAAGTCAAGATTGATGTTTGATCAACTATGTTGCCATGATATTGTGATTGACTGATCTCCAAGCTTTAGAATTGCAGTCTATACAGATATACAAATTACAAAACCATAATATTAAATCTAAAACAGAATCGAAATTCAAATTAAAAAACAGATCAAGTCAGGATTGATCAACCCTGTTGCCAAGGTATTGTGATCTCGAATCTTTGAATTGCAGCCAATATTCACAGTTTGTAAGCAAAAATGAACATAATCTGACAATTAATTACCTAAAATTTGGTCTTTATAACCTTCCTATATATTCTAAGCCATTAATAACTTAATAATACTTAATTAAACTTAATTTTCTGCCTAATATGAGTTCATAATCAGCAGAATTGACATCAAATCCTGTGAATTCTCAAACAAAATGCAACATAAACTGACAACAAAAATCTGAATAAAGCATACCCCGCTAGCGATGATGACACCAGTGACAACAGGAATGAGAGTGATATAAGTAAGCAAAGCCTCCTTCTTCAAAGTAATCAAATACGCAAACACCGCAGTGAAAAACGGCGTCGTTGCGCCAATCGCCTGATTGAATGACACCGGCAAATACCTAAGCGAAATATTACCACTAACAACAGACGTACAGAAGATAAAACTCAACGCACAGATCTTAAAAAACTGAACACGCGATCGAATCGTCTGCATCGGAACCATCTTCAACCATGCGATTCCGATGTAGCTCAACAACGCACACGCTGTCATGTGGCACATCGTGAGGAAGATCGGGTACTTGAACCCGTAATTGCTGAGCAAATACTTATTGAGCAGCAAAACCCCAATGTTGGATGAGTACCACGACGTTACGAGCCCGAACGTGAACAATCGGCTCGAAGATTGACTTTTTGTTGCCGACATTTGTGAATCGTATAAAATTGAACAGTTTCTTCTATTGAATTGATAATAATTGATTGTTGCACCTCTAGATATACGATCAGACGGCCGGCGGCAATGGATCTGCGGGAGATCCGGGAAGCATTACCGGATTTAGAGAGAGGATGAACTGAATCGGAAGACAATTACGGAATTGAGAAGATAGAAGAATTGAAGCGGGTTGAGTTTTGATGGGGAAGACCGGTGACGGCGACCGATTACGGAGGACCGGCGAGGATTCTGATTTGTCAGTCACCGTGCACAGGGAAGAGAGAGGTGATCAATATACGATTGTGAGAGGAACTTGTATATATAGTGTGGAAGACTCGTAACTTTTTTCAAAGATAGATCTTGAAATGGTAAAAAACTAAAAATAATATAAAAATATTTTCTAGTTTTAATTTATTAGAATTTATCACAAGGGTAGGACTTGGTTAGAGTTTTGGCTGGTTATTTGAAGGGTGGTGTTAATGGCATTGGACACCTCGTGCAGTGGTGAAGCTTGAGATTTTTGTCAAGGGTTGTCAAGATCATATATGTCGAATTTTCAAGGGTTTCGTGGGTTGCTGGCCTATATATATATAAAAAATTTCGATCAAAATCGCGAAATTTACACTACGCGCGAAAAAATCAGCGGTCGCCCTGGCGACCCTAGGCCCTAAGTAAAATTCGCCCCTGACCTCGTGTAAGGGTCGTATTGTCCAATACGAGGGTCATACAACACCTGTTTAATAAATGTCCGACAATATTTGAAAAAGTCTGAAAAGCCGATACAATCATTGCTCTCATACGCCCCGCCCCGTATAGGACAATACGGGTCGTATGGTTACGACGTTCTGACAAACACCCCATTGTGGTTTATACGACTCGTATGGTTTCTAAGGGTGTGGCTAACCCATACGGCCCTCGTATGGCTCAAGTAGGCTAGCCATACGACCCCCGTATGGCTCAAATGGGCTAGCTGGTTGAGACCATACGCCCCATAGTGTCCTATACGACCTGTATGGTTCTAAGGGGTTATAACAACTGGCCGTTTTCTGGCAGTTGACCGGCCACTTTCCGGCCTTTAACCATCTGAAAACCCGCCATCACCTAATCGTAACTCAATATCTTTATTAATATTACAATTCCATTATATTAATATCCAAATTTAGGTTCATTTGAATATAATCAGAATTTCAGTTTAAGCTACGGTTTGAAAGTTACGCGAAAAACTG
>WOUH02000041.1:4045558-4056716 GCA_009936405.2 Stevia rebaudiana | reverse complement strand
AAAATCTCGTCGGAGAACTTCCGACTACCGACTAGCCGGCGATTAATCGGCGACTAAATCCGATTTTTACAACATTGTATATACTAAGTTTTTTGAATTTTTTTAGAGTAAATTGCCAATTTATTATATGTGGTTTGGGCAAAATTGTCATTTTCATCTAAAACGATTTTTTTTCCTCAAATGTGTCCCTAACCATTCAACTTTTTGCTCGTTCTGATCCGTCCATTTCACTAACACCGTTCAAATCCACAATTAACAGCAAAAGTCAATGTTAGGAAGTTTTTTTCTAATGGTGCAATTTTAATCAGAAACAGTAGATTAAAGGAGAGCAATCTACATTCAGATAAGTACACCCTGTTAAGTTTATTTCATAATTTTTTATTATCAAAAGTAGCAAGTAGGATCCTAGATCGATTAAAATAAAAGAAAGTAAGTAGTAAGATCAAAACCTTGTGTCATACTTTTTGAAAGAATAGGTTTATGCCATGGAATTTTACAAAACAAGTATAAAGCAAGTTAGAATTACATTCATGTCAAGTTAATCCGAACCCGTAGGTTCATAGCAAGTTTAGACCGAATCCTGGTGGTTCAAAGCAAGTAAGAAAACGACCCCTTGTAGTTCATATAGCGAGCAAGATCAAAGTATCATTGGTTTGAATAGGAAGGAAAACCTTGGTGTTTTTAAGCGATCAAGAAAGACCCGTGTGGCAAAGTGAGCATGAAAGACCAGTAAGATAAAGCGAGCATGAAAGACCCGTGTGGCATAGCGAGCAAAAAAGACCTGTGTGACATAGCAAGCAAGAAAGACCCAAGAGGCAAAAGCGGGCAAGAAATTTAAAAAGCAAGCAAGTTAGCAATATTCAAGAAGAAAGTTTAAAGAAAGTTTAAGGAAAAAGCAAACATGGCTGTATAAGAAGACAAGCCTGAAAATGTATCAAGCAACATAGTGGTTCGTCAACAAGAGAATGTTTCACTTCAACGTCCTAAACTGAATGAAACAAATTACACTACGTGGGTACTGTTGATGGAAACAATCTTGAAGGCCTATGGTCTATGGGAAACGTTTGATGTTAAAGATACAGCTGATGAAAAGAAAGTACATACAACCAAGGCAATGATTTTCCAAACATTGCCTCAGGATGTATTAATGCAAGTTGCACAATACCCGACTTCAAAGGAAGTTTGGAACTCAATTAAAGTCAAATATCTTGGAGCCGATCTAGTCCAGAAAGCATGTTTACAAACTTTGAGGAGTGATCTAGGGGCTTTGAAAATGAATATGAATAAAACAGTAAGTGACATTGCAGGAAAGTTAAGCAGTATAAAGCCAAGTTCAAACGTCTTGGTAGCACTTTGAAAGATAAAGTACTCGTAAGAAAATTGGTTAACACAGTTCCAAAAAGGTTCCTGCCAATAGTGGCATCAATTGAGCAATATCAAGAAATTGACACAATGCCATTTGAAGAAGTCGTTGGAAGAATAGCCGCCTTTGAAGAATGTATTAAAAGTCATGATGAACCAGAGGCAAACTATCAAGACAAAGGTGGCCTATAGGCCGACAAAGAATGTCAGTACGAGGAAACATCTGACTGACTGACAGTTGCCCTATACGGCCCATGACAGATTTGGGTTCAACACAATGAGCGGTGTCACAAAGGTACGACTCGGGTAAATCGTGGTAAACCGGCAATACATTACTAGTTAAATTCACACATGTATTTAAATTATAAAAATTTGAACTAAATCTTTTTGTGTTTTATTCCATATTTTTAAGCAATAACATCTTAGAGTATGACGACTTACATGGTAATATTGAGGTTGAAGCGTCGCTCGAATCATAGCCGTCAATTGTGGGTTGTCGAAGTGGTTAAACGGCAAAGCTTGTTGAATCACAAACTTTGCCATTACATCCCGAACACATTCAACGTCGTAGTTAAATATTCCCCTGTGAACATCCATTTCCGATTGTTTGGATTGGGGGTTTACCTTCAAAGCACGAAAATACTTGTCAATGTATTTCTTCAAACTAAAATTTGACTGTTTCGCTAAAAGAGCGCCACAAACTTGCACCGAGCCTTCTCTTGTTTGTTAGTCAACAAAACTAAATCCCAATAACACCAATTTCGGGATTTCGAGTGTGCTCAAGAGTTTTCTCAGCGGTTGCCTCCTCATTGTTACCCCCAAAGGAAGAATGTGATGCCATAATGTAACAAAGAAAGTGTAAAAGAAGAAATGAATGTAAAACCAGCGTAAAATAAGCGTTTTTTGCATTTTTGGCGGTTCGGATTTGCGTTTTGAGTTGTGTGATCAACCCATTTCATACACAACTTATTTATACTAGTGGGGGGGGAGTACTAGGGTCCAAAAAAACAACTAAAATCGATCCGATACGGTAAAAAAAAAAAACTCAAAAATCGATTCCAAATGACAAAACGGCTAGTTTTAGCTGAACCGGTCAAACCGGTTTGAGAGGGACCGGTTAGGGATGGGTTCCGGTCCAGAACTAGTTAGGAACCGATATATTGTAACGGGTATAAGTGGAACCATTTAGGAACCGGCGGTTTGGGAGGAACTGGAACCAGTTCTTGGGCCGATCGGTTTGGAACTGGAACTGGGATGGTTCGGTTAGAGTGGAACCGATCCTAGAACCGGTTTTTTGGACACGTCTACTCTCACATCTATGCCCAAGTACTTCATTTAGAAGAAACTTTTGAAGTCTGGTTGCCAAAATGAAAATGGGCCTAAAATTTATTTGAAAGCCCAACTACTTAATTTTTTTTTCTTTCAATCACTTACGACCTTTAAAATATTATTTTTGTATATAATCTTGGATCTGTCATTTTGACATGCTTGTTTTGATATGTATTTCAAAGGGATTTTTTTTTCATGTGGTGAATACCACTATAGAAATCATCGAAATCAAACCTTACAACCCGTTGCATCGAGTTTTACCCACGACTTCAAAACATCAGATAATTAACTTCACTATTAAAGTGAACCATAGGAGTTATTTGGAAGGCTTGACAAGTTGTTTATGTACAATTTTGTCCGCGGCTTGTTTGCTGTTATAAAAAGACAAAGATAACGAAATTTTGAAACATTAATTTATTTAAAAGAAAGTAACAGAACAACCATTTTTGTATGTATATCGTTATAACGATTTCACAGGTGTACTTGTGACATATGTGATACGTTGGTTCGCTATCTTTTACTTAGGTATATTTTCTGCCATTGATATCAAATTATTCACGTATTTAAGTATCACTTTATGTATTTTCGTCTCATAATGATCGATCATATGCGAATGAGATTTGACTATTTGTGTATTTATTTTGTTTTATGTCATATACTATTGCAACACATATGTAATTTGACATGAACTGGTTGCAGTTGTTGGGGTTCAACCTTTTGAGAAACGAAGATTGTGTAAATGTGTGATTTCTTGTGTTTCTCAATATTTATTCACGATTCAATCTTTATTTATTCAATCTTTATTTATGGTCAAAATACGGAAAAATAATAGTTAGGTTTGTTTACAAATAATAGTGCTTCCCACATTTATTCCTAGCTATGAATTGTAATGAATATATTAAAGAAATTAAACATTATGATCCTTCCATGGGAGGCATTGTAGCTTAGAGCAAGATCCTTCCCATATACTTGTGCAACTTTCATTACTTAATGCTCCATCACAACACCTACACTCCACTCCAAGTGTAGCAAACACCCTTTCATACCCTATATATACATATACATACATACATATCATTATTGTTTTCATAATTTAACATTAATTAACAAGGTTCTAAAGAGATTGGATTGAAGACAGAAAACTAGTGAAAGTTGAATACTCTAACACTTATGAGTGTGTTACTCCACTAATGATAACTCTTAAGATCAACAATATAGACACAAAGTAAGTAAAATGTTCTTGAAACTGAACTAAGAAAATGAAAACATCTTACTTTGAGGATAATATTGATTATGAGGATGAAAACCGAAATCTCGTGTGCATTGGGATGAACCAAAGATCATCAAAAGCATAAGCAATATCGCTAGATTCTTCAACTTATGCATCCCCGTGTATCTAAATATAAAATCTTGATGAATTAGTCCAAGTTATTTCAAGATTTGCACTAAAATTAACTTGAGCTTATGGCGTTGTCTATTTAAATGTCATTGGTGTCTCTAATAGAAACAAACGGACAGCGATGTGCCACGTGCTCAAAGGCTTATCTATGGGTATTAGTTTGTGACCCGATCAAAGTTTCAAAGGTGGGTTCCATGAAATGATGAAATAAATTTTGATGTAGTATGTACCAAATTGCAAATTTCACGTCATAATTATTTGTTAGAATTTTTTGTCTTTATAACAATCTGGAAGAGTAGTATGGTAATTACAACATATATTCAGTGTATGTTCTATTTTTCTTTAAAGAATGATATTTTTTAGTCTTCACCTGAACATGGGTTTTTCTTTAAGAAAAATCATGATTTTTACGTTTCGATGGTAATTACAACATATATTCAGTGTATGTTCTATTTTTCGCTAAAGAGCATTTGAAGCATCAATTTGTTTTAGAGGTAAAGGATGGTTAATTTAATTTGCATTTTGTATTGGGGTGGTTGAGGGCGGGTAGAATTAAGTCATTAACCACCTAATTAATAAACAAACTAATCACTAAATCAATTCAAAGTATTTTCTTAATGAATGTAGAACCAAAATAAACTTGCTTAATCAAAACATTTCTAGAAGAGTTGACCTGAGAGATTGTGTCATCTCTTTCTAGATTTCTTTCACCTATTGTCGACAAGAACACATGAGGGTTTTTGTCAATCCGTCTAATACGTTAAAATCAAAAAATACATGTGGATAGAGGACGATCTTTGTAGACTCTTAAAGATTTTGAATAGGATTTTATTTTTATAATATTATAATAAGTTATCAAAAGATTGATACAAGAAGTTATTTAAGTTTCAAGTTTTCTTTTACGAGTTAGTTTTTGTGATTCATGATTAATATGTTATCTCTTAAAATTGTGTGAACACTTTTTTATTCAAATTATATATTTTGTTGAACGGCTTCAGTTAAACGACTGATTTAAACCTAATTAGGCATAGTTGGCGGACACATAAACGTTTTGCATGTGGGACAAAATAAAATTAGGTCGTTTAACTATCGCTATATAATATTTTTTTAATTATGTTCAGGTCGGTTTGCGTGATATCAGGTCGAGTGTTGTTAAAAAAGACAAGCAAACAAATCTTACTATCTTACTATTATAATAAAGCAAGGTTTCCAGTGTTACATGACGCGTTTTTAAGCCATTTGGTCTATATGGCACCTATCATTTATAAATAAAAACCATATATTGAAGCTTCGGATAATCACGGGCCCGTTTTACAAATTTGGATCCTCATATGGGTTACATATATAAAATGTTATAACCCTTTTCGTCTATCAGATTTCTCTCAAGCTTCTTCCAAAACCCTAAAATCGTATCACGCGTTCGGCATGAATTTTCAGCGCCGATGAGGACGATGATGGATGAAGAATTAAAGCCAAATCCACCTTTTTCTTTAGTTTGTAACTAAGGATCTCATGTAAGTTATTCCATCTGAACCCTAAATCCTAACTTTTAAATCTTGAAATCGTGATTACTAAACCCTAATCTGTTGTTTGGTATCTCGACTCATGGAAGCTGTGTTCCGACTGTTTCTTGTGGGAGCAATTTAACTGCACACTAACCCTAATCATATAACATGTTTTATTCGCTCTCTTCATTAACCATGGGTACTGAATCGCACAACTCCACCGTATTTTGAGTTTTTAAGTCGAGATATCATGAAAGTTAATCTATCTTATGCCTATTTCGATTTAATCAAACTGTATATCCTTATTTTTACATACCAAATCGCCCTTGTAATGTGATTTTAAAGCGATTTACATATCAAAACTGTTTATCCTAATCGAACTGTTCGTTGTGTTATATGCTGTTTCAGTTGTTCATATTTCCATGTTTTCGATTGTTGATAACAAGCGATTTAGGGCAAATCCCACATCTTCAGAACCTTCACTCTCAAGTATCAGAAATGTAACAGGTATGTTATTGATCTTCCAAACATTCAATCGACATCATGTTTATAAAACTTTGATGATTTAAATGTCTGTTAAGCTATGATTTGATATTCTCTGTTACAATCCATTGTCTTTGTAATCGAGATTAGGTTTTCTTTTCATCTTCATTATTCATTAATGATGATTTTAAGATTTCATATGTTCTTACTTCTGGTTCATATCACTCAATTGTACTATTGTTTGGAATTGTTTGGGTGAGTAAAACAATTTGTTATACCGCATTAAGCTTGGTACAAATGGTTGTTTTAGTTAAATTTCTGTTATGCAATTACTGATTCTCTGATTTATTGTTCTAATCAGGCAGATCTATGTTTTACTTATGGATATGACAAAAATCTTAAAGATATGAATGCTCATATTCCTAAACGATGTCAATGCCATCTCAAGTCAGCTACCTCAAGTTAGTTAACTATTTAATTTTACTCTACTTCAATAGTTATATTTTTTTTTATTTGAAATTAGAAAAAATACATCCCCCTTTAAGTAACATTGACTATTTATTTACATTTTTGAGTTTCATATTTGGTTATGTAACATTTGTAGTGAAGATGTTGATAGTTTAAAGAAGCTTTATTTACATAATCCCTACATTCATACTTTACCAGAAGTTGGTGATGGAAAAGGCGATATCGTTGCTAAAAACGTTTAGCAATTCTTGGTAAGTGCTATTTTTTGTTATTTATTATTTTTTTGTTTGAGTTTCTTATATTTGCTTTTGCTCTTGAGTTATATTTAGATAGAATGCAGTGAGCGTGATAAGCTTCTTCACATTCTTGCACTTTTGAAGTTGGATCTTGTACAAAAGAAAGTTTTAATATTTACAAATACAATTGACACAAGTTTTAGACTGAAACTGTTTATTGAACAGGTATTTACAATTTGGTATAAAATTTGATGTGTAAAATGCTGAGTTGCCTGTTAATTCAAAGCTACATATTCTAGAGGTATT
The DNA here is from genome assembly GCA_009936405.2 of Stevia rebaudiana. Classification (NCBI taxonomy): domain Eukaryota; kingdom Viridiplantae; phylum Streptophyta; class Magnoliopsida; order Asterales; family Asteraceae; genus Stevia; species Stevia rebaudiana. The sequence goes on along the minus strand of WOUH02000041.1, from coordinate 4,049,628 downwards.
TTATTTGGCTTGCCTTTCCAAAAATTTTAATTATTTTTATAAATGTAAAAAAAAGATTAAAAAATTTATATTTTTAGGCTGCATTGTACTGTCCGTTTTTAATGCAAGGCCGGTTTTTGTTAATTTACATATAGATTTATATGTTTTAACGTATGATCACTAATAGTTTTGGGTTCTAGGCTATCAGTTTAAAGTTTAAATCCTTTTGTCATTTTGTAATACTGAGTGGAGTTGGTGAGTTTTAGTTTACGATCTGCTATAATATGATCCTTATCTCCTCATATTGTATATCTTTTGCCTTTTGAATATCACCATAGTAGAGTTGGTTCTGGATCATTGGGAGAGAAGGAGATGCCTGAACACATCAGCACCCTTATGAATAATGGAGTCAATTTAACCAGGGCCATGGTAGCAGAAACTGACATGGCAGTTACACCTGCAAATTCTGGTATGATGGGTTTTTTTCTTTTTAAATTGATATAAATCGCCATCTATTTTTTCATTTATCAATGCATTTTGTTAATCAAGGGTGGTCGAGTTATTCCCTTGAGCTCAGGATCTGGACACGGGAGATATAACTAATGCATAATCATATTGGTAAGTGAATATAATGCTTACAACCAATTATATATATTTAGTAATAAAAAATATATGAAGCTATGTTTATGTGGTTTAAAACCGTTTTTATGCATTAGTTATAATAAAACTGTTTTTATGTATTCGGGATCAATTATGCAATCAACAATCATATGATGAATTGTTTTCTTATTTATATAAACAACTCAATGGTAGTGTGTGTTACAAAACTTAGTTGCAGCTATGAAGGTTTGCATAACGTGGAATTACACAACACAATTGGTTGCTGCATGTATCAAAAAACGTTATATTTGGTTGTTTGATGTATTAACCATGAAAGTCGAAGCAAGTTTCCATATGCAACTTGCACAAAAAGTGAAATTTCATAGCATATTGAAATAAAAGGAACCAAACTTGATGTAATTAGTTGAAATTTTAAATAATATTGCTTATATGACATAATTAAATTTTAATTGTTGTATCTTATTTATCATGTATTGGTTATGGGCCACCCGTGTTTAACACGGGTTATAAGCTAGTTTTCATATATAAAAGGATTTTTTTATGAGAAGCATAAAAATGATTTGTGGCCTTTAATGAGATAAATCAATGGTCAATTAAATGATCCCCACTTTATAGCAAATAAGTGCGTAAATATACTTGAAGGGAAAAGAGTAACATTCATATTTTTTTTAATTAAATCAAGTTCACCCGTCTTTTAAAAATTGAATAACTTTTATATGTTTTATTATTTTTATAAAAAAAATACATTATAAAATAAAGAATTTTATTATCTTTAATTTGAGTATATAGTATTGATATGTGATTTTTGAATATTTTTTACATGGTCCGTTTTTTCTTAACTTGGTCCGTGATTTTTCTCACCTGACATATGAGTCCGTATATTTCAAACAATGGTCCGTAAATTAATAACCGAGGTCCAGATTTTTTTAACGTCAGTCCGTATTATTTTTACCCACTTTTTATATGTAACTATATTAGTTGTACATGTCGGTCTGTATTCCTATAACTATAATGAATAATCTGTATTTTGATAACTTTAAGCCGTAAATTTATGGTGGCAGTCCGTTTTTATCCTTAGTTTGATCTTTTGAACATTTACGTTTCTTTATTTACGGACCCTCATACCCTCACCCAGATGACACGTGACGCATTCTTTTGCTTTCCTACGCTTCTCAGGGTTTTTCCATTTGTAAGTTAACCGTCCTCTATAAAGGCATTATAGGCTAGTGGTGAGTTTGATTTAACTTATTAAAATTAATAGTGAACTTGTTTAAAATAGGCTAATGGCGGGGTTGGTTAACTTTTTAAAATTAACAATAAACTTAAATTTAATTTATATAAGGTTTATATTTTTAGTTGGACATTTTAACTGGGTTTTATTATTTAGAAATTTAATTGGATTTGAAGCGAATTGGAGACGATTGCAAAATTATGTGAGGACGGTCTGTCAGGCAAATGAATAGGTACGCCACTGTCGAACACATATCCAAAAGCAGGTCCAATCGTCACTCCTCCACCCACAAGATAAACGGACACCAGATAAATCGTAAATCATCTCTCACGCTCAGATTCGAACCCTTGACCTCAATGAGATGCAATTTCCCCCCTTGATCGCAATACTGCTAAGTTGAAGCCCGTTGATGATTGAAATTATATTTCACTAGTACGACGAAATATACAATCGGATAATTCTCAAAGAGATGTGGAACGTTTGTGAAGTTTGTTAAAATTTTCGTACCTCAAAATGACCAAATGGATGTCGGATAGATATACAGTACAACCTCGATAATTTAATACTAGATAAATTAATAACCTCGATAAAATTTATACTTTGTTCGCTCCAACTTGAGACTAGTACAAAATTGGACCATCAATCGATAAAATAATAAGATAATAATTTGTTTTTTAAATCATAAGGTAAATATATTGGTCCCGACAAACCTATAAATTAATAATTACTAAAGTTTTAAAAAATTCTACGATTGTCTAGTTTAAACATCCTCATTACAATTAAGAGTTGTGGCAATGCATTTTCGTATTACAACAAAAGTTGTGACGAGTTGTCATTTCGTAAGTCAACTCTTTAAATTAATAATTTATTAATTTATCGATATAATAATATCTTACAAAATTTATTAAAATATCTCGGTCACAAAATTATTAATTTATAAAGATTTTACAGTATTGTGGTTATCTGACAGTGATGACCTATTTTTACTCTTGATCTTTATTTGCTAGAAGATCAATTTATGCAACTTTGCAATTCTGATCCAAAAAAACTTTCAATGTGTAACAAGAGGAAGGTTTATTAGGAAACCATTAAAAAAAGGAGGAATTGGGGAACACTTGTGGACCATTTATATTTAGTAGAAAAAAATAATCCAGCAAAAAAAAATAATCCTGTACAAAAAAAATAATACAGTACAAAAAAATTAATCCAGTACAAAAAAAATTAATCCAGTAAAAAAAATAATCCAGTACAAAAAAAATAATCTAGTACAAAAATAAAATAATCCAGTACAAAAAAAATAATCAAGTACAAAAAAAAAATAATACAACACAAAAAAAATCACCGACCCACAAGTGTTTACCAGTTCCCTCTTTTTTTATGGTTTCACAATGAATCTTTCTCTGCGTAACAATACATGAATATATATTTGACCGTTTGACTCAAGCGAGGGCATTACACCTTGAACCCCATCAGGAGCTATCACCCTAGGACCTCACTACCAAGGCATGCTGTTTAGTGAGATTCGTTTTCTCGAACTATTGAGGTGTTTTAAGTACTTAATTGAAGGTTATGACTTATGCACTTTTCGACTTATATATATGTTTTACATGTTTTCTTTCATTTATTTCTTTTATATTGGGATTCTTTTCGTTTAAATGTCGGGTCATGTTTACGCCGCAACGTGTTAGGCATAATTATATCTATATGGTCTTGACCATAGTGGATGGAAGGTCATGTTTGTGAGAGTTAAACTTTAGGGTTACATAGATGTTATAGTTGTTGTAATGTATTTGTCTACGTTTGAATATTCAAGATTGCATCTGCATTTTGATATTAGAGAGCGTAGTGAAATTCCAAACGCAACGCGTGGAGAATCTAACTAGTTAATATTATTTTGATAGTACGTCTCAATTTCGTTTAGATTTAAATAAAAATCGGCCTTTCCCGTCACGAAACGCGGACCTACTGTACTTGTTAATTCCAATCAATGTTTTAAAAGCAGATAGGACCCGCGGGTCGGACCGGTGGCGGAGAGGTAGTACCACTACAACAAATCTGATTTTTCCCGACAGAGACTTTTCCCGACAATGCTTGTTGTCGGCAATAGTAAACTTTTCCCGACAACATGTAGTCGGGACTGAATAAACCCAGATTTCTTAAAACTCTTTCCACGTGGCTTTATATGAGAGGCGGGTCAAACTTACAAGAGTTGAATTTCTCTTTCCCGACAACAAGTTGT
>WOUH02000041.1:4025790-4040973 GCA_009936405.2 Stevia rebaudiana | reverse complement strand
ATATATGTCAAGTTACTATTAAGAACACTCGCACCAAAAAAAATGTTTGATACTTCTATAACTATAAATTGTAGTTTATGTTTTAAAATTATTCATTTGAAACTTTTTAATATAAATTCCTTAAATTTAGTTCGTATTTATACAAATTAAAGAAAAGTTAAATTTAAAATTTAAATTGTGGTCCGTCTCTGAGATTTGCAAGGCTTAACAACTTTGGTACACCCTTAACAGTTTCCGTCTCTAACGTTTCAAGTCTTAAAAGTTTTGTCAACGTTAGGTTCGAAAACTATTTAGACTTTAAACATTAGTGACAAAAACTGTTAAGACATGAAACATTAGGGACAAAAACTGTTAAGACTTGAAACATTACGGACGGAATTTTTTAAGACCTGAAACGTTATAGACGAAACTTGTTAAGACTTGAAACGTTACGGGTGGTTTCTATTTATGATGGACTAAAACTATTAAGTATTACAAACACCAGTCACAAAAAAATGCAATTTACTCTTTTAAATGTATAAGATAAATACTTAGATAACAAATTAAAATGATTTTGAAATTTAAATCTGTTATATAATTTAAGATAAAAAAATTAAAAAATTTGTGGTGTTGTCATGTTTCATTATTTAGAATTATTTATTAGTATTAGATTTAAAGAAGTTGAGATTAACCCATTTTAAAACTATGTACGTGTAGCGTCCAACCCATGTTTTTTACTTTTGAAAAAGGTTATTGATGGTATTTTTTTTTTTAACAGGGTTATTGATGGTATTTAAATTTTTTATTTGAATTTTAGTGTTTACGGTTTATTGGAGTCTGATTATGATATATGAAATATTAATAAACAAACGTAAGCGAACATAAACATGTTTATCTTTTTGACGAACTGACATGAACTAGAAAATCTGTTTGTATAAGCATTTGTGTTTGTTCTTGTTCACTTAAAGTTAAACAAAAACAAGTCTTGTTTGGCTTCATTTACTGGCATGCTCCTCATAGCTATTTTCGGAGTTTTTGATCATGTTCATATCAAACATGTTATGCGATATTGATTAACCTCAAGAGCATTACAACGCAGGTCGAGGGCAAAACCGTAAAAGCACAAATATGGGACACCGCAGGTCAAGAGAGGTATCGCGCAATCACAAGTGCTTATTACCGAGGAGCCGTAGGCGCGCTCTTGATATACGACATAACAAAGGCCCAATCATTTGAAAACGTGAAGAGGTGGTTAAGGGAACTTAGGGACCATGCAGACTCCAACATTGTGATCATGTTAGCCGGAAACAAGGCCGATTTGAACCATCATAGAGCCGTTCAAGAAACCGATGGTCAAAAGTTAGCCGAGCAAGAAGGACTCGTGTTCCTCGAGACATCAGCATTTGAAGCGTATAACGTCGAAAAGGCGTTTCAAATGATCTTGTTGGACATATATAAGATTGTAAGTAAGAAAGCATTGGCTGCTCAACAAGCAGCCTCTTCTTCTGTTCCTGTTCCTAGTCATACAACCGCCATAAAAGTTGGTGATTATGATAACAATAATCAAAGGAAATGTTGTTCTAGTTAGAATAGGAAAGAAGGAAATGAATTATTACGTGCAACGTGCATGTTTGTTCAAAATTTACAAAAAGAATCAAGAAATATAGAGGTAATAATTTTTTTGTGTGTAAAAACTCAAGGCAAATTGGATTTTAATAATCCTAACACTGACTTATTGGCCGGCTTGTAATAATCCTAACCCAGGAAATTGTTATCAACAGTCCAAAATTTTATATCATTTACTTGTGTCAGTCCCTAACTAACGGAAGCTAACTCTGTTATCATATTGCTGACGTGGCATAACGCCACATCAGCAAATTAGTACCATGCCAGCATGCCTCATCGGCAAATCTTGTCATGTCAGCATGACACGTCAGCAGATCTTGCCATGCCATCATGACACGCCAGAAAAATGTTGTCATGTCAGCATGCCACGTCAGCAATATGTTAACGGAGGTAGCTTCCGTTAGTTAGGGACCGCTACAAGTAAATGATATAAAAGTTGGACTGCTGGTAACAATTTATTGAGTTAGAATTATTACAAGCCAATTAGTCAAAGTTGAAATTATTAAAATCCAATTTGCCAAAACTCAAAGGAATGAATACTTAACCCTAACGACTTTAATGGGCCCATGTCAAACAGTCTTAGGCCCATAAGGTAAAACAACGGTTTAGTGAAATGGACCAAATGGTGATCCACCAAACTGATCCTGATCCAACTCGACTATGAGTTCAAGGGGGCTTGTGTATGAAGTCATCGAACACGAAAAAGTAAGTTGAAATAGTTGGGATCTTTTTTTTTTTTTATTTCGAGGAGACCTTTGGTAGGTTATGACTATAGAGATTAATTATGATGAAAGAGATTTGGATTGTGTTCCATTTTTTAAATTGTTACATTTGTATTGCTATATGCATGGTTTCGTGTGCTTACTATATTAAAACTTTAAAGGTTGTAAAGATATAATTTTATGTCACTTTTATTCGCCTTGTTGCTGATGTAATCGATAAAGCCTGACTGCAACTATTTAGATCTAAACTCGTGAATTGTCGAGGCATGCTTTTAACTTTTAAGCTTTTGAACTGGCATGATGCTCAATATATCTTGCTGTGAGGAATGAATTCACGTATGAGCTGGAATGACTCTTAATAAGCGATACTAAAGAATGACACATGACGTTCTTTTGATTTCTTAAATTTTTTAAAAATATTTGGATTAACTAGGGCCAAAACCCGTGTGTAACACGGAGTTGCGTACAAAAAAAATACAATTTCTAATAAATTAATTATATAAATAATTAGCAAAAAAAATTTCATCGATCTGTTTCATTGGATAATGGGTATTTTGTTTAACTTAAATTTTATGGAATCATTGCCGAAAAATTATTACGTCACACGAATTTTTGTTCATCATATGAATTTTTTTAAAGATAATACAATATATTTTCTATTACAGAATCTCGTGTAATAAACCAGACAAGCTCAAAATCAATTACATATTATTATAGGCTCGACCTCGGCTCGGGATCAACTTGCTTAATTTATTTATAAAATATAATTTAGGTATAGATTTTTAATGGCAAACTCACACACTCTCTAATTTACTCCTAAAATCTACATCAAATTCCCTTAACGGCACTTGAATCTGCACCACTAAGGAGTAACGTCATTCACACTAACACCTTGGTACCATTTGGGCTAGAAGCCTTTTGGTATACATGAAATGTGTATATATAATAATACTCAAGAGAAGGAAGATTGAGTTTGTTAGAGCATGTGCGGAGAAGGCAAGAGATGACACTGGTACGAACAGTAGAGAACCTCATGGTGGAGGGGAAAAGGAGTAGATTCATATCAGAGCTGACATGTAATGAGCCATTACGACGGGATTTGGTAGATTTGCACCTCTTTGGGAACATGATAATGACCACTTGTATAAATAGGATAAAGGCTAGGTATTTCTAGAAAGTTTTAGGAGCTATTAGAGTGTGATAGCTTCGTCGGTGACCATACCTTGGCCATTCCCACACCTAGTTTTAGAAAGCTTAATTTAGGACTTTTATGATTCCGTGATTCTAATAGCATATAGTCTTGGTGAGTGTATGGATATTTCTACTCTTTATATTTATGCTATTTCATATTCTATGGAGTGATATATATAGTACGTACTCTTTTTTTACGCTTGCTTAATTTTAATAGCATTTAGTCCGATTGCATGCTTATTAGATACTCTTATATTGAGGGGATATACTTTACTTTTTTTTTCTATCTTACGTGTATGCTTTCAACTTCTTATGTACCTCCGAAAATAATAATAATAAGAAAAAATAGTAAAAGAAATATCGAAGTCTGGGTAAAAGAAATATCGGAGTCTGGGTCTCTCTAACAGAAACCTCTATATCCCATTGAGATTAAGGCTAAGTTTGCCTAATCTCACCCATCTTACTATTGTAGTGATTTTTTTAGTGGGTATGTTTGTTTATTTTTATTTTCTATATATATATATATATATATATATATATAACTTGTTGCATTAACTATTTTATTTATATACTTTCATTAAACGATTTAATGTGTTTATTATTAGGGAAGCGTTAGTTACAGAACTAAAAATATATTAAGAACTGTGAAAACCATATAATACACTTGTATATGGTACTTCATTTGTGACATAGTTCTTTAACATTATGTATCGAACTCGTCCATTATTATGTAATGTATTCATGTTACATATATATACGTATGGTTTGGCTCGAGTTAAACTTTAAATGGCTGGTTGAAGTACCTCATGAGTAGCTCGGTTAACTAAAATATATACATCTTTAACTTGTTTTTCTTTGCAGTTTTGAATGATTATTATTGTTTGGTACTTCAATTTAGTGGTCAAAACTAAAAAAGAAGCAACTCCATTAAAGAATCTAAAGAACAAACAGCATAAAACTTAAAATCTTATAGTAACTTTTCATTAAACTCTCTTCATTCTACATCATAGCTAACAGCAATTGAGGTTACAATCTCATAATTAAGTTCATATATAATATCAAAACAGAAATACAATCATACCACTTACACAAATACATCCCTATGAAACTTTATTTCAAACAATTCAAAAACAACTCTGCCATTTTCTTGCACAATTTCTCCAAATGACCCCATTAAAACTTGGAAGCATTCGATCATACGATCCTCAAGAGCGATTTGTGCAAAGCAGATTAAAAATATATATATTTATAAAAAAGACACAAAATCACAAAGGGAAGCTTCCCGTAAGACGAATGTGATCAAGTGTTCTTCGTAAACCGTATGTATTAACAGCTGCATTAGCAGCTCTATAACCTCCTCCATATGCTGGTGATGCATCATTAGCTATCTGATGCATGAAAAATTCACCTAATTTATTCTCAGCCCTTGATTTCCCGCCTTTTTTTGAAACCGATGATGATGATGATGATGATGGCATGTTCTTTAATCCAGGCATGATCTCAGATTCAAGCCACATATATGAAAGCACTTGACAGATACCTTCTTCTACCTCAGGATTCAGGTTCCTGTAACCTATTATTATTTATTTTAAGTATTATTAATTTTTTATTTTTTTAATTAAGAAAATTTAATATGGGTTTTGATTCTTGAAATAAAAAAAGGAACTTTTTTAGTTACCATTGAGACGTAACCAACCATGCATTAGCTCATGTGCAAGAATGGACCCGGTTAGTAACCTGTAGAAGTTAATTACCAAAAAGGCTTCAAATTAAATTCCCACATGTAATTTGTGTAAATAAATTAATAAAACTCAAAAAAGATCCATAAAGATATTACCTTGGAAGACCATATAAAACAAGAATGGCGGTAACTTCACATCTCCGGTTAAGCTTGTGATGCTGAGTTCTGATTCCAACAAACCGATTGCCACCAATTCTTGGTCTTTTTAATATCTACAACAAAATATTTAAAAAAAAATATTTTTAATTAATGTAGAATGTGCAAAGTAAAAATTAACAATATTATTGTATCAAGTCGTTAAAAAGGCGTACACTTTTAACAGTCAACTCTTCAGAAAGGCATAAACCCCTTGTCTCAGGTAAATGATGAAATCCCTGAAATATAATATTGTAAAATCAAAGAAATAAGAAATATTATGAAAAACATTATGGTATGGAAAAGAATAAGAAGATGCCATCCAAAAAAAAAAAAGAAGATTGAGTTGAAATTACGTTTTTGTCCCTAACAATCGCGTCATTAAGGGCGTGTCTTTCGACAAGAAGCATGGGAATCTGTTGATCAAGTTTCATGTTCATTCCCTCATAATAATCTCTAATGGAATGATAAAGCGGTTGACAATCGCCTGTATCCATTATTGAAGATTCCATACATTCAAGACATAAACTTCTTCCATCTCCTAAAGAGATGTACCGTGCATTCACCGACTGCAAAATTTATAAATATGATACATTATTTTTATTACAAAACATAAATATCATTAGATAATTTCAGCCCATCTGACAAGTAAATGTATCTTGATTGCCACCTTTATATGTTTTGATACTTGAGTTTAACATAACGGATTATTTTAAGAGTGAATTCATTTTAAAAATGCTAAATTTATATGTGGAAAGAAATAAATATGTGAGTTTTATACGGTCGTTAAATTGATGTAAGAAGTAATAAAGTTGGGAAATGAATCTTTGATATCACTTGAAACTTGATGTCAAGTAAAATCCAAAATCACATATTCATGGTTGGATTTTGCTTATAAGTTGTCAATAAAATATATATGCGATGTTGAGACCATATTTAGTTGACTTTATAAATTACAAAGGGCGTACCCGGTGCTTGACTTAGCTCCCGCTCTGCGCAGGGTCCGGGGAGGGGCCGGATCGCTTCGCGATCTGATGTACGCAACTTACCCATAATGGAACAAGATAATTGATAAATATTAAAAAAAAAAGTTTGTTATACCAAATGGTAAACAAAATAATTACATACCGTATATGTGAAAGTCCGTTACATTTTCGTTTATTAAACCCTTAAAATAATAGTCTAATTAACTTTAATGAAATGTTTGAGGTTGTATGCATTTAAATACTCTTTTTATTTAAATCTTTTAGTTTAACCCATATAACAAACAACAACCCGTTTCGGTGAATGGGTCAGATTGTCACCTCTAGCTACTATAATCATAACACCTTAAGTAAGCATTGTTTTTTTTCTACTAAAATGAAAAGGTCATGTGATACCTGATACCCTCCAACTAAGTGAAGAACAATGCACGCGTTACCAAAGTCAACGAGCCAATACGGTTCATAAAACCCAAACCCGGTCAACAGATTACCGGGAGTCAAATCTCCAAATGCAGCATAACCAGAAGCACCACAACATATGTAGAAGATAGTAGTTGTAATGATTGCAATTGTGGAAGCTTTCTTCATGGTCACTTTTTGAGATGGTGGCGACTTCAAAGAACTCTACATATCATCACAAACATCATATAATCATTTCGGGTTATTAATTCGGATTAAAATAAAGATTTTTTACAATTGATTAGATGTTAAACCTGTATTTCGAGAAGGATTAATGAGAAGTTAAATGCAAATGCAATATCTCCAATAGCTTGTGCAACCAACCATACTTTTTGAGTTGGTTTAGTAGTTGAGATTCCATATATGCTACCTTCAACTTTCCCTTTTCCTGCAAATTTCATTTTCAACATTTATATTGTACGCGGTCTATCAACAAGATCGCGTATCAGTATGTTGAAGATATAGATTTTTACCTATTACTTTGGCTAATCCAAGTCCAATTCCAATAAAAGAATAGGTGAATGACATAATCGCAGCAATAATCGAAAGCCATTTTGTGTGAAAAATGTTTGGTATTTGAGAAACCACTATTTGAATGATTCCAAACATAAGCATATAATACCAATCCTCAAATTCACAAGAAGCATCATGCCCTTTTTCGTGGTAACAATTTGATTGTCTGATAGCTCTGTTACCCAACCAAAAGATTCAACCAGACTAATATTAATATGTTATATGTTATATTAAAATAGCCTTCCAACTTTAAGTTATAAAATCAATTTACAGATAGAATTGAAAGAAAAGTTAACATACCTCATGCTGGTTGCAGATGTGATTGTATACACAACTCCTGTTTTAAATATACTGAAATACAACAAGCAACCGCACGCAACTCCATTCTTATACCCTGAATTTCAAGTACAAAAGTAGGTATGAATGTATGATCAAAATGCGAGTGAACGCGCTTTTAGGTCTCAAGTTAAGATAAAACAAGCTGACCTAATATGGTGTGAACTGCCTGCAAGTAGGATTGGTTCATGGTGGTTTTGCCATTGTTAGGGTTGAAATAAAGATGAATGTCACAGATAAAGTATGCAGAAATAAGGGTGAAGAATGCAAATAGTAGCAGAGATAAGGGGCCTGCAATCCATCCAACTTGTGCCATACTCCATGCTAGTGATAGAACTCCTGATCCGATTACTGCTGTTATAATATGTGCTACTGCTGTCCATACAGTTCCTTCAATCGACAACAAAAAGTGAAATGATTAAGAACCCTAAATCTCATCATCAAATTCGAAGAATATGAATGAATACAAAGTGAAATAAGTTCGGATTTGATGCGTTATCATCAAATTTGAGGAAGTAGAATGAATAATAAGTAAAATAAGATCAAATTTTGAATTTGATGAATTGATGGACTTCCAAATCTCTGATCTTATCATTCCAGACATAAGATGTGATATGGTTGTTCAAACGGTTAGTTCTATCAACAGCGCAAAAATAACCGATAAAACCCCTACGTCTCATTATCAAATTCGAAGAATAGGATTGAAATCGAAGTGATATAAGATCAAAATCTGAAGTTAATGGACTTTTGATACGAAATTTCCAGTTCATTTCCCCAAGCACAGGTTAACTTTGATCTAAAGCTTTGTAAAGTGAACTTCGTATTTAGCTTAATCAGGTTGAACATGTACTGACTGATTGATTTATTCAAGTTGAAATTCAGTGATATAGCACAGAAAAAGAGGGATTAAATAGTGAAGAAGTGAAGTATAGCAGACCAGTGAGATTATTGGTCGAGTTCTGCAACAATGGCGGTAGTTCTTCGTCATCATCAGCATAGTCTCCTCTCGCCATTGTTCCTGGATTCCAGTTGCAGATTGCTTATCAACAATCGAGGAGAAACTGATAAAATTTCACACAGCCATACATGTGTTTTCACGTTAATAAAAGCGAGTTCGAACACGCAACCTTCTGATCTGAAAACCATTGTTTATTTTGGTGTATTTAAACGATTGTTTATTTTATGTATTTGTTTTTGTGTTGTCGTTTTAGCTCTTGTGATGCTTTTTTGGTATAGTTTCTTTCTTTCATGTATATCTAGCGTCATGCTGGTTTTGATAAAATAAAACTTTTGTCGTCGAAAAGAAAAAACAAGATTGGTCATAAACATCAGCTTTACATGGTCCAGCCCATATCAATGAGATCCATACCATATTGCTATTACCGAAATTTTAGAAAAATAATTATCGAGTCTACCGGTGTCATTACTAGTATGATATCGGCATTGTTATATACATTTTCACTTTTAGATGGAAATTGGTATTAGAAATATCGCTACCAAAGTTTCAAAAAAAAAAGCTAGAGTGGTATCGATCTATTGGTACGATACTCGGCATCAAATGTTCATCCTTAGAACAAACTCCGTTGTAACAACTAATAAAACATTTAAGCTAAAGTATACCATTTGTTTTGTTTAAGAACTAATTCCCCATTAAACTTGTTAGGGTGTATTTGATGCTTGACTTAGGTCCCTCTTTGACCAGGTTCAAGGAAAGGTCAAATCACTTCACGTACTGATGTACGCAGCGTTACCTACATATTTGTTTAACACATTGTTTCTTACGTATAGAACTGTTGACTTCACGATACAGAGCTGCAACTTTACAGGTTGTTTAGAACACATCATATTGTTATTATTTTCCTTTTAACTCTTTTAGAGCATCCACATCCCATTCTCAAAAAACATGTGAATATAATCTTTATATATTATTTAGTTTGGTTAAAAGTAATTGTGAGTGGAAGAGAGATAGAAAATTTGATAAATATTTATATATAGAGAAATATATTATTTATTTAATTGAATATGAGAGAAAAATGTAAAGATAAATATATAAAAATGTATTATTTAATTGAATAAAAAGATAGAAAAGATAATAATATAGGTATAAAAGATATTATTTAATTGAATAGAAGAGAAAAAAAAATATTTCATTAGTTATAAAGATGAAAACAAAAAATACCATGTCAATGCTATTATTCAAGCATATCCCATGTCCATACTATATAAATATTATTATGAATTAACTGGTCAAAGTCAAACTACAAACATGGCACCACGATTATAAATAAACAACTAGGTAGATCTCGTGCGCGCATTGCTGCGCATGGCCGTTTTGTGTACTATTTAGTGTTTTGGTATTTCAACCAAACTAAATTTCAACTAGACTAATTAATCTTTACAGTTGAACTAATTTTTTCTTGACTTTACTTCTATCAAAAGGAATGACAAGATATTCTTTTCTAATTAAGTTGGATGGGTTGGTTTTATTGAGCGTGTAACGGGTTCAATTTTGGGTTTTACAGGAAATAAATTATTTTAAATTTGCTAAAGTTTCAGTTGTTTATAAGTTTTTATCATTAGGTTTAATGTGTCAATTTCAAGTGCTCTGAGATAGTAGAATTCTCTAAATGGGTTTGATAGGTTCTTTTATTTGAAATATTTTTTTTTTAAGTGAAGTTAAGGGGAATGAGCAGGTGAAAGCTTTTTGATGTTTGTCAAGTTTTTCTTCTTTTGTTAACCAAACTTTTTCGTTGATTCTGAAAGTTGTTTGTGATGGCTATCTTCACATAAATACATGATTAACATTTATTACACATATGTAATTTGCAGATATTGAATTTATGTCCACGTTATAATATTTGGAGAATCAAAACTGTTAAACATCATATAACCAATATTCATATGAAGAAGCATGACTACATGATTCCTACCTTTGTGTCTTGCAATCACCTGCAAACTTTGTGATTTCAGATAATACTCATGCACCAACACTAAGGGAGATCAATGAAGGAGAAGGAAGAGGGCACAGGAGATTCGATTCAGTCAGCTTGGTTGGATGGAAATGAATGGAATTGAGGTGATTTGGAATTTGAATTCCATCACTTGTTGTGTTTGGTTGGTTATGAAAAGGAATTGGAATTGGAATTCAAATAAATTCTAACCAAATCCCACACTTGATGGAATTCAAAATCCATCAATGCTCCAAAGGATTTTGGAGAATTTCATAGGAATGTGTTATTACTACCACCAATTGTCCCACCGACTACCACCCCCGCCACCACTCACCACCACCGCCCGCTGCCACCTGTCACCACAGCCCTCCGCCACCTGTTGCCGCCTCCAGCCGCCACCTCCTGCTGCCACATGTTGCGACAACCTCCTGCCACCAGCCGCCACTGTCTCCTGCCACCAGCCGCCACTGTCTCCTGCGGCTAGCTGCCACCGCCACCAGCCGTCACCGCCTCCTGCCATCTACCGCCACCACCACACCCCGCCACCACTTTTCACCTTGGTCATGCATTCCAATTCCATAACAAATACAACCAAACACATTTCTTATTTTCAAAGGAATCCTATAAATTCAAATTCAAATTCCATTTCCAATTCCGATTCAATTCCATCTCCAACAAATTCCGCGAACCAAACGGGCCCTAAGAAAATTTGGAAAGAAATCTTGTAAAACTCAAAATAAAAATGATCGCAAACATGAAAAAAAAAATATACCCATGTAAGAAGATTATTCATATAACCAATGCTTAATAACTGCCAAGCTAGACACATCAATTCCTAATACCGGATCCAAAATGAATATGTAACAACCTTATTAACACAATGGGCCACCTGTTGCATCATCATATCAGTTCCAAAAGGTTGACCCATGCGAGCCTCTCGTCAACCATAACTGTATAAGGTCACTCGTTTTAATCTTTGTCATGACTTCGTATGAATCAATTACTTTGCCAACAAATGGTACACTTGTTGTATCACATCAACTTGAAAAATTATTAAAATCTGTAATGACCATTAACAGATTGCAACTTGAAAATACTACCTGCCACAAACTTGGGTCATGTTTTCCTCTTAGTCACTTAAATCAAAACTTATATCAGTACCAGTTCCCTAAAACTTGATAACAAAGGCTTTAAAATTTAATTTAAAAGGTGAAAAACATGATTAAAATTGTGCAGCCAAATCACATTTCTTACCGGAAATGGTCACCAAGTTACAACATGGGAGGTGGATTCCTTTATTATAGTTGGCATTTTCTCTACACAGTAACAAATTCTTCAATAGGTGAGTTGTTATGGTTAAAGTTAATCATAACAAATTTAAAAAATAAATTTGCAATGAAGTAACTTATAAAATAAATTTTAATCATACTTATTTACAATCAAAACTGTTATCCAACTACTATCTCCACAAAACAATGAAGTAATGCAACCTAATAAAATCAGTACAACTTGATTAACAAATACCAAAGATAGAAACATCAAATACTTAATAAATTTTTAACTTTCTTTAAAGTTTCTTAACGGAGGTATTTCTTCAAACTTATTTTTTAAATCTTTTTGTTTAGTGAAATCATTTCTTAACTAATCCTTTTTACTAGTTTTTAAAAAGTTTTTCAACTATTTAAGACAATAACGTTTTCTTCAAACTAACACGATAATCAGAGATTAAGAATCAGCAAAAACACAGATCGGTAACCAAAAATACTCTTCGATTACAAGAAAATATATCACAAAACTTGCAGAGATACGAATCATATATCAATTGTTCGGTATATATAAACACGCATACATCTAGAATCACAACTAGATTATACCTTAATTTGTAATTAGTAATTATCCTCACCACTATTAAACATATCACGTTCTAAAACTAAATAATTACAATTTAAACCATCTTTAACTAACATGTCATGATTAGTCCCTCGTATCCATCTTCTAACAAATTGTTGCTACTGAGAAAAAGGAAATCGGGTACACTGTGTTTGTATTCTTCGAATCGACCCGATTGAAAGACCCGACAAAAAAACTTAATTAGAGTCGATCAAAAACCGAAGCAATACAATTTGGGGGGTTTTTGGTAGCTAAGAGCTTTTGATTCTTCTTTCCAGATATGAGTTACGTCCAAGAAGCAAGAGAAAATCACGTTAAGAAGAAGGTGGAAGAAGGTATAAACCCTAAATCCCTATTAATTTCTAATTTCAATTGCGATCCATACTCGTCTCAATGTTTATTAGACATATGAAGAAAGTCGAAATCAATCAGATTCCTTACAATTGAAATGTTGAATGTGTTAGGGTTTATTCGAGATTCGTAAACGTTTATAGGAAAGTGAGTGTCATGATCTGATATCGATGCAGTGATGTTTGGGAACATTGTTAGGGTTCTTTTATTTCACAGAATGATGAACCTGTTTCGTTCGGATTTTCGAAGTTTTCAGATCTTTTAAATGTAAAATAGATTATCCCAAATTGTCATCATCATTGAAAACCCTAATTTATACTTGTCTTTGCAATGTAAATCTCTTTTAAAGTTATTGAATTTTACTTCTGAATTCATGTATCTTTATTTCAAAAGAAGCAACCACCAACCACATTTTTCTATTAAATAACTTTTAATCCAAATTAAAATCAAATTCGGGATATCTTGATTGATTGATTCCTACTGTTTGGTCATCTGGTTTTGTTCAACACATTACAGAAATTAAACCTATATATCCTTTCATGTCACATAAAAGTGTTTTTTTATCCTTAGATTTATATAATTTATGATTATTATCATATATTGTAGCTTTAAAAAGTAAAATGAAGGCTAAAGCGCTAAAGGAATGTGATTATTACACTGCTAAATATGCCGAATGTGCTACCGGGAGAACGTTTTCTGTTGTTTGGAAATGTCGCGCACAAGCTAAAGAATTAAATAATTGTCTTCATGACTAGTAAGTTCATTCATTCTTCATATCTTTTTACAAGAATGACCCTCAAATGAACTAATAGTTATTGTCATTTTGGTTGAAGCACGAATGACAAAGTTTTGGAAGAAATGAAAAAAGAGTATGCACTTCAAGAGGCGTCCAAAACACCCGCTGGAATATGATATTATTGCGTTGTTGTTCGTTTTTTGGACACTTATTCGATGTTTGTGAATTGATGTTTGGTTTGGAATTAGTTATTTGCGATATAAACTAAGGTCTTATGCATGTGTATTCCAAACTAATTGTTCAATTTGGTGTTCTTGAGGTGTTAAGTTTTTTTTAAAGGGAAATTTAACAAAATAATCAAGTTTGACCATTTTATTACCAAAATAGACATGAATTTTGGAGGTTAAATTCCAAAAAAGCTTTTTTACATTTAGCTTGTGCTTTTTAAAATTTAGCCAACGTTTTAAAAAACGCAGGCTAAATTTTAAAAAACGCTAGCTAAAAAGCGTCGACTAATTTTGATGGCTACTAGCTTGTACTTTTGAAAAAAAAAAAGCGCTGGCTAAATTAGCCAGCGAAATGGTAGGTGGCAAAATATGAAAGGGATGTTGACCAGATTTAGTCTGCGCTTTTTGGTTTTTTAGCCGTGCTTTTCATGTCTATTTTGGTAAAAAAAAATGGGTCAAACTTGATCATTATGGTAATTTTCCTGTTTTTAAATATGTGTTTTTTTCTTCAAGATTTTGTTTTTCTAAATATTTGATTTTTTGTTATTTGCTAATTTTGATAACGTTTGGTAAGAGTGTCTATAATGGTAAGCCACAATCTCATAGCTTTTGTTCTTTAGAATAGATGAAGGGGGTTGATGATATGTGTAATATACAAGAAATCAATGTTGATAATATTAAACTAATAATATATGTAATAAAACTTACATGAAAGCATGGGCATGATTAAAAGACATAATAGAATTGCTAAATTTTTGTTAGGATTGAGTAGGTTAAAGCTCTAGTAGAACAATTACCATCGATTATTCTAATTAGTGAGAACGAAATGCCTGAAATTTGTCATGAGACAACAAAGAAAACTTCACTAAGCAAAATTATGGTTATACAACAAACTCAAGTTTTGATTCTTAAGGGTGTTAAGATGTTAGAAACTATAACTTTGTTAACCACATTCAAGTGATGAAGATGTAATTGTCTTCTCAGAGAAATTGTAAAAATTGATAGCGTGGGTTGGATTTATGAAGATGAACATAAGAAGGTCGAATGAATTTGTATTGATTGATTTATTGCATCCGCTGGCAAATAGTGTACATACAGAGAACTTCTTTCACAGGGACAGCGTACCAATTAAGACAAAAACCAGTCAAGACAAACATTGTGAGATCAGTGGTGGGTAGGTGGGGGGGCGGCCGCCCACCGTGAAACGAAAATTTTTAGTGGTATATATAGGTTAAAATCCCGAACGTCCCCCGTGAAATTTTGCAGTCCGCCCCAATCCGCCCCTAATCCGTCCCCAATCCGCCCAAATCCAGTCTTGATTTGTAAATTTTAGTTATAAACCC
>WOUH02000041.1:4004326-4019033 GCA_009936405.2 Stevia rebaudiana | reverse complement strand
GCTGCGTAGGATTCTTCCGTGGGGTGGAATTCAACACATTTATGTTTGACATTCTCGTATGAAAGTCTAAAATGTAATATTTTTATTTTATCCTTCCTATATATATATATATATATATTAATTTTTTTATATAAAAGTTTATAATTTGATTTTGTTTAGACTTTGAATACATTAAAACATAAATGATAAATCTAATTAGAAAGTCTGAAATAAGTCGAATATACTCATTAGTCTACTACTCTTAGTTGAAACCAGTTAGCTAGGTGCCCATTTTCGTTTTCTTGTTCAAGGTCCTAGAATTTTTTAGGATTTATGGAGACCGTCCTGGATAGTATGTGTGATATTCCTAAATATAACCTCTTTTTTTTATAGTTTTAATTATTTATTTATATTTTTTTTCTCTTCCCACGTATAAACTTGTCTCTCTTACTTCTTTAAAACTTAAGTTTCTTCAAAACACTAACAAAGAAAGTTAAAATTTCATAAAATTTGTAATCAAAATAATCATCTTCCATTTTTTATTTTTATCTTACCAAGTCCAACAAAATAGACGGTTTGGATGGCTGGTCAGAACGAGTTTAGATCAGGATGAGTTTTAAGCAAAATCAGTTTGGGTGTATGTGAGTCGTTTTTAGACTAATTAACTCTCTTCAAGCTAGAACAAGTTGTAACCAAGTTAATAGTCTATCCGGGTAATCTTCCATGACTTCCTCATCAAATATATTATTGAGCATTCACCCGTTTGAACTCGTTTTATTCACATAGTTTTATGTTACCCATCTTGAACCGTATTGTGTTAAGGTGTTACTCATTTCAACTCATTCTATGTTATCGTGTTATCCAATTGAACTAAACATACATAAATTTCCACCCAAATCAACCTATTTCCCTTGCCTTTGATTTTCAACCCCAATTTTACTCTATAACTTTGTTTACATCATATAGAATATTTCAAACGATATCTATCGTCAATGTAGTTATTATATATCGTTGTTAGTGTAACGTATAGGTAATTTGGTATTCATCACTAAAAATTGCCCAAACTCGATATTTTTAAAATTTCTTCCTTTTCAGTATTTACACAATCTGTCTTTATTTTTTGTTATTCATTTTAATATAAAAGTTTAATACTTTTGGATATTTCACTCATACTTTTCCAACAAATTTCTTTTTCTTTAAAATCAAATTTAAGACTTGCAAAACACTTAGATTTCATAAATCTTTAAATTAAACTAGAGCTAAATTTCTTATATTGGTATATACCTTTAGAGAACAATATTTCAAACGTGTATATTTTCAATACTTTTTGTTAATAAAGTTTTTAATATATATGTGTTATATTAATTTGTTGTCATGCATTCAGCTGTGCTGAAACTCTGAAAGTAATGTGATGTATATCTCCTATAATAAATTATTACAAAGATAAATTAATTGGTCGCATATATATTATATCATGAAATCCATAGTTAATCAAGTGTTAAAACTCATTAGATTATTCTCGTTAATTCGGCTATCTGGACTCCCCCATGGTTATTTAGACTCTCTTTATACGGACAATAATGGGTCTTACACTTGGACTATGCGTAGTGGTTGTGGTGTGATGAGAGCGTGAGTGATAACGAATCAGTGTCGTGTAGGAGAAAGAGTGTTATAACCTGAGTGATGATTTACGGGTGTAATGGGTGAGTGAGGGTGAGAGTGATGGGTAAAAAATAGGAGGGTGGGGTGGTATATTTTGATTAGTTGAGAAAAGAAAAAAAAAATACACACATATGCCCTCACGCCGTTGTCTCCATCACACGAACACCCATCACGCCCCACCGTAATGGTGTTCCAGGTGTGATGGCCCCCCTTCATCCCCTCCTTCACGCCCCACTACGAAGGGTCTTACAGCCCGTATGTCTTAACTCAAATAACAAATTGTGTACGGGTCAAATTAATCAATTCGAAGGAGACATACGACCGTAAACTGGGACACGGCCCGTAAATGTTAGGGGCTACCGATCATAATCTTTAACAAACAAAAATGTTGATGGCCAGCTATAGTGGGGTTATCCACGAGCCGAACCAAACCTTACGAGGGTCTGTGTATGCTTGGCTCATTTACAAACCCAGCGGCTTGGAATGAGGATGTTCCATGCAAGGTAAGGGTTAATCATTAGTGTTTTAGGGATATTTTGAGATGCAATTATGTAGAGGAAAGAGCTATATTAAAGGAGAGGTACAAAGAGGCCAATGATAAGCAATATTAATGAAGTTAAAGTTTGAAGCATAAATATTGCATGTGCTGAGATGCCTAAGTGCTTGGAGACTAACAATGGAGAGAATTAAATGTTGAAGATTGCTAAATCTAGTGAGTATCTTGTTTTAGTGAAGGCGAATGTGAGACGATAAACCATGTTTTGGAAGGTTGGTGTAACGAGCAACAACAAGAGTTTTGTTTGACAAGAAGTTCCCACAAATATTATTATGGAAATTTTATAGATTGGTTGTTCGATCGATTATGCTATAGAAAACTAATAATAAGACACGAACGTGAAAGTTGGAGGTAGTAGATATGATGATACTATAGAGGATTTGCGGGCACATAAGATTAGATTAAAATTAAGAATTAAGTCTTTAGGGATACATTAGGGGGTAGTACGCATATTGGATAAGATAGGAGAGAGAAAATTGAGATGGTTCGAATATGTTCAAAGGAGACAAATGGTGCACCAGTTTGGAGTGTGAACCATGAAACCCTCAAATGAAGAGTAAGAGGAGCATGGGGCAAACCAAATCTTACATATGATGAGAACATTAGATGTTATTTGCTAGACTTGTATATCTCAACGGAAACGATGATAAAAGTTATTGGAGATGCTAGATAATGGCCGGTTATAATTTTTAGCGGAGCGTATATATTTGGTCTTTGTGGGGGCTTTGTATATTTGGGTGTCTCTAGTTGTCGACTTGCAGATGAAGGTGTTAGTTACTTTGCTTACGTTTGTTGCTTTTCTCGATGAAAGCCCACAGAAGGGCCAAAGCACAACAAGCATCAATTTCTTATTCATTCAGGGCGCCCGGCCGGTGCTCCTTTCTCAAACCAGAACAACTCTGAATGTAGTTCCAGGAGTTCATTTAGCCCTAACTAATTTGAAACCAGGGATTTTATGCCATCCTATTCTTGTATGTTTATATTTTGTCACTACTTCATTTTGTACGGGTATTTCTTTTCTCTTCTTGCATGTTATCTTGTATTTTCATGTTAAAATATTAATTTGTTTTTCATACAAAAATATGGTTCTTTTAGAAAGCGTCTTCTTATTCAGTTGGGATGTAAGATTTACACTCATTCATTTTTTACATATCAATTTTGCTGACCATGTTTTCATTTTTATTAAGATTTGGTCTTTAATAATCAGTTCAAAATAAAATTACAAATAAATATGATATTTTTTAATACAAAGATGTCTATCTAAACATTATCATCATTATCATTATCATTTAGTAATTTAATAAAAACATAAAATGTATGGACAAACACGCGTCATCTTACTTTTGAAAGTCCAAAAAGACCACAAGTTATTCAAAAAGAAAAGAAAGAAGAAAAAAAAAAAAAGAAACCGTGATTGGTATAATGATAGCGACAAATTTGCAAAAAAGAAAACGCATAAAAAGATGGATCGAAATGTGAGAATCGAAAACATAGTGTCCAAAAACGTCAGAAAGCGAGAACCATTTTGCATGTATATATACGCGGAGTAACCGCTACAAAAAGCAGATGGAAGATGAACCCTACGATTTGAGTCGAGTCGTACACGAGTATCCTCGTAAAACTCTTATCATTCATCGAAGAAGACAGGTGCCAAATCACAAACCACAAACACACACTCGATCACACACTTTAAGCTGTAAAAATGGAAGCGATCGATCCAACTCGCGTCTTTCTTAAAGATGTTAGGCGTATCGTCATCAAGGTGATTATTGATTACATACTGTTTGTTTCTATTCGTTTCTAGCTCAGATTTCAGTTTGATTCCTAAATGTTGCATTTAGCATTTGTGAATTTTGTTTTTTTAGGTTTATTTGAATCATAAGTGCGTGAGTGCTGTTTGATCATGCAAAATTGTGATTATTGTTTGGGATTTGAAGGTTTTGTTCTTTTTTTTTGGGAAGGGTTTAATCAAATTAGTGGAAGTAGGATTTTGTTTTTTTAGTATCTATTTAGCCATATGAGCCCTGTTCACTTTTGGAATTATTCTTAGTATCATCTAAAAATAGTAATATTATAATAGTCAGCTCAGTTTTTGATGATTATCTCTTGATTAGCAAATAATAATTGAGGCAATTAGGTGAACCACATGTGCTATTTGTCTTCTTTGAGATAGATTACATGTGATGTTCAAGGGATATGTTAAATTAGATTTCTAAAATGGATTAATCAAGCTGAATTGTTCAAAATTTATATTCAACTAAATCCATCTGCTATTACAAATAATGAAAATTGAAAATTTTCTTCTAAAATACTCTGGTTGAGATTGAGATAGATATACTAAGATGGGAAATTCTGATTTGAAAGATGATAATTTCGTTACATCGTGTATTTTGCTTTCTTGTTACAATTTTCTTTTCTTATGTAAACTATCTCAAATTGGATAAGTTCTTTAGTTTAATTATTTATTAAATATATATTCATAACATGTTCATGTGGTTTGTTAATGGTCAAATTTTTTTCTAACTGATTATTTTTGGATCTAAAGGTTGGGACAGCTGTTGTCACACGAGATGATGGAAGACTTGCACTTGGAAGATTAGGAGCACTTTGTGAGCAGGTGAATCTAATAACCAAAACATATTCTTGCAAACAAATTTGAGATCTTTAATTTTTTCATGCTAATGTTTTGCTTAAATGTAGATTCAAGCACTAAATTCTCAAGGATTTGAGGTTATTTTGGTGTCATCTGGTGCTGTTGGAGCTGGACGACAACGACTTAGATACAGGAAATTAATCAATAGCAGGTAATAAATATTTCCAAATTGTCTCATTAATTACAATTAATATGTAAATACTGCAGGATTTCTGTTAGTTGGAAAGCTCATTATGATAAAAAAAACATTATGTTGCATGATATTATTGTTGATTGGTTTATATTCTCACAAGTATATGAGGTCCATTATTGGACACGTAACTCGAACAAAATCTGACGACGTCCTTTTTATTTTATTTGATGATGTGCTTGGTTAAAATTTATTTTTGTCCACAAGATTTATGAAACAAAACATGACACCACATTTGTCATACTTTGCTCCTGCAATAATGATTAAATCATTAAACCTGAAAATCTAACTTTCTAATTTCCAAACCAAGATTGAGATTTATATTTCTATAATATTGCAAGACTATGTTTTTTTTAGTTGTTGAATTTATAAGCCTACTTAGGACTCGTAAACTACTCAATTTGCATATTATATGATCGGTACGAGCACTAACTAGTTGATCATTTGTGATGCAAGTCGGAAGTTGATCTAATGTAACATATCCTTTAATAAAGAACATTGATTATAAATATTTATCTAGGTGTAAGATTATCAACAAATTAAGGATACTTTTTTTAACTTCTATTTTGTGTTTGACATCCAGATTGTGAATACCTTATTAAAAACTAATAATGAATTATAATAATAAGAGTAGTACTCTAAACACGTTTTTGCATCGTTTTACTAAATATGGATGTATTATCTTATCTATGTTAAACTGATATATAAGCTGGTATTGTAGCAAGTTCTTATATTCTGGCTGCATCTCTCAGAAGCCAATTTATTTTTTTTTAACTTTTTTTTAATTTGGGGTTTTGAGATCATTTGCTTACTTACCATTTGTTTGTTTCCAAATTATGGTTAAGTTACTAAGATCAATTAAAATGACACTATTTAGTAATATAGTTATTGTATTAATGACTAATAACTAATTATTCATCTCTTAAAGCTTTGCGGATCTTCAGAAACCACAAGATGAGCTTGATGGTAAAGCATGTGCAGCAGTTGGACAAAATGGTCTTATGGCACTTTATGATACATTGTTTAGCCAGGTAAAATCCATGGGCAAGATGGTCATTTCACTTCCTCCAATGCTCAACAATGCTAATTATCTCTATTTACAGCTGGATGTGACATCAGCGCAGCTTCTCGTTACTGATAATGACTTCAGGAGTTCAGAATTTAGGAAACAACTTACTGAAACTGTTGATTCATTGTTGTCTCTGAAAGTTATTCCTGTTTTTAATGAAAATGATTCCATTAGTACCCGTAGAGCTCCCTATGAGGTATACTAAACTTCCTTATGTGTAAATTACTATTTTAGCCCCTGTTGTTTAGTCCATTTTACCCTTTCAACCCAAAATAACATTTCAGCCCCTTACGTTTGAATTTTGTACAAAATTCTAACGTCAGGGACTGAAATGGTTACAAATTTCATACATCAGGGGTTGAAATGCCAGAACATTTATTATAGGGCTAAAAGGTTAAATGATTTAAATTGCACGGGTCAAAATAGTAATTTACTCTCTCGTTACTGCGAATTCTTGGACACAAATTTTATAAAGTTTTTATCTTTTTTATAGGATTCTTCTGGAATATTCTGGGATAATGACAGCCTGGCAGCTCTACTGGCTTTGGAGTTAAAAGCAGATCTTCTTGTGCTGTTAAGTGATGTAGATGGTCTTTATAGTGGGCCACCGAGTGATCCTCAATCAAAGTTAATTTACACATATATTAAAGAAAAACTGGAAAATACAATTACTTTTGGTGACAAATCTAGATTAGGAAGAGGTGGTATGACTGCTAAAGTCAAAGCTGCAGTATACGCGTCTCAAGCTGGAATTCCAGTTGTCATCACCAGGTATTGACACGTGTCTGTGCTTTGCGCTTTTTAATGATGTTTTTAGTAAATTAGGTAACATTGATGTGTTTTTATTGATTTTGAAGTGGTTTTGCGGGTGATAATATTGTTAAAGTTTTAAGAGGACAACGCATTGGTACATTGTTTCATAGAGATGCTCATACGTTTATCCCAAGTGGCGAGTTAAACGCGCGTGAAATGACAGTTGCAGCTAGAGATAGTTCGAGGCTTCTTCAGGTATAATTAAATTGTTTTACTCTAATTAAGGTTGTCAATCAGAGTTTAATTGTTCTTAAAAATGCATGATATGTTTAAAACTTTATATCTATACTATATTATAACACACGTGAGGAGGACGAGATGGTAGTGTTAGAAAAATTTATAAGTTTAAGTAATTAAAACTTTTAAAACATATGATACAACTCTTTAAAGCTAAATGTGTGAAATGAAAATTAATGGGTGGATGAATTAATGTGTAGAATGGTAATGTGTAGAATGGAAATTAAAGTAGAAATAACAACTTCTAAAACATATAATACAAATGGAAAATTAATATAGAACTACAACTTTTTAAAACATATGGTACGATCCTGTAAAGTTTAATGTGTAATAAGTAATTTAATTTTTTTTTTGTTTAAATATAGTAATTACAACTCACCAGTGTCTGTGTTAGTGTGCTGTGTCTTAACAATCATATTTTTGCAAAAAAAAAGGTAGGCGATTATTTATTATTATTTTTATTTGTAATCACATTTGACACTTTAATTGTTTCTAAACTTTTATGTCAACCTACCCGACCCGTCATTTTGACCCTAATTTTTAATGCAGGCGATGCCTGCAGAAGAGAGGAGTGAAATTCTGCTAGCAATAGCGGATGCTTTAGAAGCAAATGAGAATATTATTATTCATGAAAATGAAGCTGATGTGGCAGCTGCAATAGATGATGGATACGGATCATCATTAGTCTCTAGGTTGCATTTAAAGCCCGGAAAGGCAAGTCATATTTTAAATATCGATATTTATTATTAATGTAGAACAATAAATTTTGTTTTTTATTTTTATTTAGTGATTCAGTTTTTGTTATATGTTACAGATCTCCAGTCTTGCAAATGCAATCCGTGTGCTTGCAAATATGGAAGAACCAATTGGCCAAGTATTAAAGAGAACAGAGGTATGGAATTATTAGCATTTTTGTAGTTTTTAGGAAATCAATTTATTTTAAAAAATAAAATTTTTAGCTAATTACTATTGTTGCATTCAGCTGTCAGATGGATTCATTTTAGAGAAAATGTCATCTCCTCTTGGTGTTCTTCTTGTTATCTTTGAGTCTCGTCCTGAGGCACTAGTTCAGGTTTAGTAAATTTAGTTTACTTATTTTTATACTTTTACATTTAAATTTTAAATTTGCACCTTTCCTTGTTAATTTCAATGTTCTTATTTTTTTTTGTTGTCTTAAAAATATATAAACCAGACAAAAAAATTTTGGTGTGTGGTAGCAGTTTTTTGTTTTAAGATAACGAAAAATTGGTTTGCAAAATTTTGTAGCAATTACTTATAAAATTCTGTGTTGCTTTTAATGTTTTTAAGGTAATTTTTTTGTCTGGTTTATAAATTTTAAGACAAAAAAATAAAAATAAAAATAGATATATGTATGGGTATCTTAATTAACGTGGATGGGTATAGTTTCTAATTTTTGTAAAAGCGAATTTCTCAAAAACGGTTTCTTAATTTCTTAATAACAACATTATTTGCCATAATATTCATTATTCAAGTAATAAAATATAAATCATCCTGTTATCCAAACAGATAGCATCATTGGCTATCAGAACTGGAAATGGTCTTTTATTGAAAGGAGGAAAAGAAGCAAAACGATCTAATGCAATCTTACATAAGGTTAGTTTTGTTGAATAAATTTATAGATTCATATTCATTTCTAATTATAATTTCAAGTGTCATGATATCTAATATTATTTTTTTAATATTTTTTAGATTGTTACTTCATGCATCCCCGAAACAGTTGGTAAAGGATTAATTGGTCTTGTGACATCTAGAGAAGAAATTCCTGAATTGCTCAAGGTTGGTTGTGTAAACTTTTTTTTTTATTTAAATAAAATTTTTATTTTTTAATAACTTAATATGCAACAGCTTGATGATGTTATTGATCTTGTGATCCCAAGAGGCAGCAATGAACTTGTTTATCAAATCAAATCTTTGACAAAAATTCCTGTTCTTGGTCATGCTGGTAAGATGGTTTTAACTTAATTTTTAAGTATACATGTTCTTGAGAGATGAAGGGCAATATGGTAATTTTAATTTCTTAACTTCTCAGATGGAATTTGTCATGTCTATGTTGACAAATCTGCTGATATGGAAAAGGCGAAGAACATAGTTTTGGATGCGAAAACAGATTATCCAGCAGCTTGTAACGCGATGGTAGTTATATTCCTTTCATTTTTGTAATATTATTTTATAATCTGTAACAAAACATTAACCATTTATATATATATATATATATTTTTTATCAGGAAACACTTCTTGTTCATCAGGAGCTGATGGAAACCGGTGGCGTTAATGAGCTTCTCATTGAACTTCAAACAAAAGGCATAAAACTCCTGTCTTTTTTTTTATATATATATCCTAAAAAATTTGTGTTTTGTTTTTATAAACCGAACTATAACTTGATAATTACATTTTAATTTTTTTATTTTCAGGTGTGAGTATAAATGGTGGGCCCAGAGCATGTGCATTGCTTAATCTTCCAGCAGCACCATCATTTCATCATGAATATAGTTCATTGACTTGCACAATTGAAATTGTTGATGATGTGCATGCTGCAATTGATCATATACACAAACATGGAAGGCAAGTTAATTATTTCGTTACAAATATTTTTATTCATATCTTTTAATAATAATATTTTTTTTTACATAATTGTTTATATTTCTACTTTTTTCTGCAGTGCACATACTGATTGCATTGTAACAGAAGACCCTGAAGTGGCTGACATATTTTTACATCAAGTTGACAGGTTTTTTATCATCTTGCATTTATATTAATTATTATTATCAGCTTTAATTTATGAATTCACATGGAAAATTCGGTTGAGTTTTTATTATCCTGATGTATAAAATTGCAGTGCTGCTGTATTTCATAATGCAAGCACAAGATTTAGTGATGGATTTCGTTTCGGACTTGGTGCCGAGGTATCATATTTTAATTCTTTTTATTAATTATTTTAGATTTCCACATTATTGTTTTCACTTAAGAGATCTCGAGCTCAATCTGGCTTTTAAATACATATATAATTATTATACATTATATATATAATTTAGCTATTTTTATCTTAGTTATATACCTAATAATATTTATTATGTAGTTATATATTATTATATTATATAAAAATTATTATATTTTCATAGCTAAATATTCGGATCAAGCTCAATTATTTCATTGCTTGGGCTCGATACGACCTGTTTACACCCTCTTTTATTGTTGTTGGTCAAAGTTTCCATTGACCGTCTACTAACATGACAGGTTGGCATAAGTACAAGCAGGATTCATGCTCGTGGGCCCGTCGGAGTTGAAGGATTGCTAACAACCCGATGGTATTTTCCAGTTATTTACATAATTCATAATTATATAAAAAAACATCATAACCTTTGTCTAACTCGATTTTTATTATTGTGTATATTTTTAGGATTGCAAGGGGAAATGGACAAGTGGTGGATAATGATAAAGGGGTTGTGTACACTCACAAAGATTTGACTCAACAAGTTAAGAAGACGTGCTCGAGTATGAACTCGAACGGGTCACTTGGTGGTGAACCGCGGGCCCGAGCGAGTCTTATCAAGTGAAAGAAATATGAAGCTAGTGGTTCCCCCCAAAATGTTGTATAATTAGATTTAAGTATTTAACATCAGCTTTTTATGTGTTCGTGATACATGCGGACCAGGCTGTTGACTAAAACTATAAATCCAATAAAAGATTTAAATTGTTTTGGGGGATTACTAAATGAGAGTATTTAGATTTTAGAGTTAGAATTGGGATTTTATGTAAACAAATAATAATAACTTCAGTTTTATGTTTATGTTTATTAGAAGAAGCATTATTACCACAATTTTACAACCTTTTTTTTCAATGCTATTGGTTTATGTTCTATTATAAATGTGAGCATATTTGACATAGAGTAAGTTTAGTCCAACAATCATAGAAGCCGCAGCTACGTTGTTATTATTATTATTATTTTGACAAACGGTTCACCTTTTAGCTAAAATGTTAGGTGATGAGTGGTGACCAAGCACACATCAAACATAGCATGTTGCTTCAGGCCAGATTCAACGATTCGTATCCAGGCCAGATTTGAGTTCGACAATTCGTACCCAAGACCTCGTACTCGTAGAGAAAATTCAAGGGCTACCGCTCTTATAAGCTTTTTAGTAGCAGTTACGTTATTTAACAAACAGATAAGAAATAGAAACAAAGAACCGGTTAATTATTGTTTAAATACATACGTGTGAAGTTTAACACATGTTAATGTATTGCATATATTAGTTAAAAAATTATATTTCACAAAAAGTCTAACATGAAATTCACCGTTTAAAAAGTACACCAGTACTTGCTCATGTGTTTACTGACTAGGTGAGAGTATAGTAAAAATAGTATAAATAAAATATAAACAAATCACGATTGAATAACTACTTTTTATACTAGCATATGTTTCAAACTATCGTTTAGTCTTCATTATAATATTTGGTATGTGAGTTATATTTGAATATCTACTTTATATATTTTAAAATTTGTGTGTTCTCAAAAAAATTTATATTATTGGGTGTCTAGTATAAAATATGTAATTCATACAGAGTTTCTTGTTTTTTATACTCTTATCTCTTAAGAAAATATCTTTTCATGCTTAACTGTAAATCTGTAATGGTTTTGTCATTTGGGCCTAACCCGCACCCACATTATTGCTTATTTGTTAGTGGACTAAAATAATATACATACATTGCTATAAAATCATCATTAAATTTTGTTCATAATGAAATTTACAATTGTTGATGGGTTAGATAGTTATATGAAAGTCTTAACTTTGTGTCCGTCATTTGTTCTGCATCTTTTCATTACGGTGTCAAAGTAATATGAAAACTCCTTTTACGTCCATTGTTGCACGCCGTTATTTTAGTATGCTATACATAACTACATTACTTTTCAAATTCGATACTACTACAAACTCTGTAAATGATTTGTATCAAAAAAACGCAACTTTTATAGATGACTTTAGTCCAAAAGATGATGAATGCCATGGCATGATTTGAAACGGATTCAACTTTTAAACAATATTATAAATGTTCATGAAATTAAGGAGATGGATTAAGTAACACTATTTTAAATAACAAAAATATGAAAAAACATGAAAATAGCTATTATTGTATGTAACATGCTTCTATATTCATGTAAGAGCAAATTCACGCATATAACACGACCACTAACGTCACATTTGATTCGTGTGTCACATTACATTCATGTAGCATGCTGGTCTCATGAACTTCGACTGAACTCATGTCATAGTGAAAAACAACTCACATAATTACTTTAGATTGTGTTGACTACGTGTATTGAACTAAAGGACAAGATGTGGTTATGCAGTTACACAACACAAACATTGAAAGCGCGCAGTATACACTAGTAATCCACAAAGAAACAGTTGGAAACTGCTCAAGACCACCGACACATTTTTTTAACATTCGTGTTTGCCTTTTGTTCTACTTCAAGTTAAGATGTGTTTTGTCAAAGAGAGGGTCTCAGATGAAAAGTTATAGAACATGGTTTTGATTACGCATGTATTATACGTTCATATACACAATGCGTCAAGTGGGATGTATGATAATAAGTTTTTTGTTTAACAACACATGAACCAGGATATCACCAAGCCCGAAGACTCGCATCATATGGCAACACTTGAACCCAGTGTGTCCACCTCAGGAGGAACCCATTTTGGGAAAACCGCCTAACTAACTTTAGCTCCAATATACCTTGAGAGGGTTTATAACCCATCACTAGGGTCAGTCCTGAGGATTCAAGTACCCGGGACGAGATGAAAAAAAATACCCCTATGCCACGAACGAATTATCAGTTATATGAACTTATTTTTTTAAAACGGGAATTAAAGTTATAACAATAAACATAGCAACTTTGAATGATCAAAACAACCTTCCTAGCTTCGTTGATGATCTGCACTTAAGCTTTCATGAGTTTGCAAGATCAAAAATCTCTAGCTGCATTTTTAAAAGAATATTCAAAACTTTCTTTCGTTTCACAAAATATTAGAAACCTATCCTACATCGCACCCTTAGAAGAATTGTAAAATAACATCTTTCTAAAAATCAAACAAACACCTCGAGGCTTTCTAAGATTTTTTTGATATTTTTTTAAGTATTTTAATATATTTTAAACTAAATAGATAGATTAAATACTCAAAATATGTAAAGTATTTTTCTGGAAATTTGTGAAAACTAAGAGCATAAATATGTTTTTTCAGGATTTTTTGTATAGTTTTTAGGAATTTATTATTAAAAGACGAATTAAAATAATTAAGAGAGGGGTCTTGAACCTGTGACCTCTTGTTGTATTAAATGTCTTAACCACTATGCTACATAATTGTTTACTAATTGTAACCCAAAAGAATTGGCTATAATAGTTTTTTTTTAGCCCCACAAAATATCGGGTCTAGGACGGTGACTAGATTTGCCTACCCTATGAGTCGGCCCTGTCCGTAACCTCTCATTTGAGTATCGGATGAAATACCTACTGTGTGGTAATAAGTGATGTATCAAAATGAATGCAACAACTTTCATCCCTCAAAAGTCAAAACACCCGAAAACACATGACTTGATCCAAAATATTGGTATCATGCGTAACTAAGCGTCTAGATCACGGCTATTTAATGATTTAGGAAAAAGAAAAACACATCTGGCCCTTCTACTTGTGCTCAATATTCAAATTAGTTTCTAATTTTAAAACGTTCTAGTTAGACCACTTACTTTTGTTATTGCATTTAGCTACCCAACTTTTAAATAAGTTCATGCTGGATTTGGACAATCTCAAGTGAAGACATAGCAGTACGTGTCTTTATTTTTTGGCTTCCATAGTCCCATCTTCATGTAGTTTATATCTATTTGTTTGTTATACAGTGATATATAGCGACAACTTCTTATAGTTATCTATATACGCAAATAACCCATCATCTCAGGTTTTTTTAACATTAAGGATATTAAAATATTTTTAATATTTAACTTAGATTACTTTTTTTTATACTTTTTGTTTTTCTACTATTGTTTGTTCGCGATCAGGCCTCCACCATAAACACGTTTCTTTCTTTTAGATATATATATTTTACGTTCCTCTTTGATTAAGGTATGCTTTTTGGTTTTATGCCACACCTTTTGTTTTTTACCATTTTGGTGTCGAGTTCATACCATGCACACATATGTTTTCTTTGTTGTTTTCCTAACGGTAACTTTTCCTCCTTGTTTATAATCTAATTCTGTTTTTTGTGAGGATGTAAACTGACACTACTTTTGTGATAGACAATCATCAATATCATTAAACTTTACAACTATAATATATATTCTACCGTCCTAAAAGTGATACGCTATAGCTCACACCGTGAAACACCACTCACATCTCATATGAGTGGTGCAAGTGGCTACCACTATGAGTATGGTCACGTATGCAAGATTATATGTGCTTTTGCCGATCGGCAACACCGCCGCCACCCTTGCGGCATCGGCATCGGCATCATATTTCGGGTATTTTTTGCCGATGCGGCAA
>WOUH02000041.1:3987854-3999784 GCA_009936405.2 Stevia rebaudiana | reverse complement strand
AGCGATCCGGCCCCTCCCCGGACCCTGCGCAGAGCGGGAGCTAAGTCAAGCACCGGGTACGCCCTTTTTTTTTTATTTCTTTGACTTAAACGTTACTGTTATGTATACTCCTTCAGTATTATGTTGTAATCATTGTCATATTATCAATACAACAATCCGATTAAGTTTATATATCTGTTTATATTCACAAATCTATCAAACTTCCGTCTGATCTTGTCCGAGCTAAGATTATCGATCCTAAACTGGTTTCTACAGTTTTTCCATTCTTTATTAATGATTTCCCAAATCTCATTATAAGAAGCAAGAACATTCTCAGAATGTTTTGCAATTTTTTCCTTGCATTCATCCATAGCATTATAAATGAAAGGTATAGCCGGTGACCGCTTCCCGCCAACTAGCCTCAAAACCTTAACAAGTGGCTTTGTGGTTTTAAGAGAATAAATCAAACTAGGCCAAAAGTTCTCTCGGCCATGATTATTTTTCTTATCTCCTTACCATCGTCTTTATTTGCCCAAGCTCATTACCCCATTTGGCTGAGACAAACATTTAATGGTTGTTTCAATTTATACACGCTTTCTAAAGTCAAAAAAGCGGTGGCAAATCTAGTGGATGTTGGTCAAAGATTTTTCTTTAAAACATTTCTTGCTAAACTCAATACCCACTGATGGTTATAGATGCAGTTGTAACTTTTATTGCTTTAAAAAAAGTGATTTTTTTGTTGTGTCAACTCCCTAATTTTCTCAAGCATTAATCAAATCTATGCAATGTGTTGCACATGAGGTCCAATACAAACTTTTCCTCTTATTCATCAACAACCCTCAAGCAGCTTTGTATGCACTTGCATTATCAGTCACGACTTGAACAACGATATCTTCACCAATTTCTTCAATCACCCCATTAAGCAATTGAAATAACTTATCAGCATTCTCGATACATCTTCACGACAGGTCTGACTAGTCTGTCTCCGATTATCGGTCACTTGAATCTTGTAATCGCATACTAAGGTTTGTTTACTGGAC
Source organism: Stevia rebaudiana (assembly GCA_009936405.2). Lineage (NCBI taxonomy): Eukaryota > Viridiplantae > Streptophyta > Magnoliopsida > Asterales > Asteraceae > Stevia > Stevia rebaudiana. The sequence goes on along the minus strand of WOUH02000041.1, from coordinate 3,998,765 downwards.
CATCCATAATTACTTGATTCTCTTCTAATCTCTGTTAGTTTTTTTAATCTAAACTCATTCTGTGCTAATATATCACTATTCGAATATGTTGTTAATTTTTTTTTGTTCGGTTCTTTTCTAACTCTCTACTATTATCGGATGGTTGGTCCGATATAAAAAATAGAAGTCTCATCAACTTTTTGGTGAACAATCCATATGGTACGGTTTTCTTGAAGACGGATGATGTAACTGATTGTATCAAGAATGCTGATAAATTATTTCAGTTGCTTGATGGGGTGTTTGAAGAAGTTGGTGAAGATATCATTGTTCAAGTCATGACTCATAATACGAGTGCATACAAAGCTGCTTGAGAGTTGTTGATGAATAAGAGGAAAAGTTTGTATTGGACCTCATGTGCTGCACATTACATAGACTTGATGCTTGAGAAAATTGGGGAGTTGTCACAAAAAAAAAAAAAAAAACATCTCTTTAAAGCAAAAAAAAAAAAGTTACCAACTACATCTATAATCATCAATGGGTATTGAGTTTAGTAAGAAAATTTTTAAAGAAAGATCTTCTTCGACTGACATCCATTAGATTTGCCTTCGCTTTTTTGACTTTAGAAAGTGTATATGAATTGAAACAACCATTACAACAAATGTTTGTTTCAACCGAATGGGTAACTGTGGCAAATAAAGCCGATGGTAAAGAAATAAAAAAAATCATGGGCGAGAGAACTTTTTGGTCTTCTGTGGTTTAGTCGCTTAAAGCCACAAAGCCACTTTTTTAGGTTTTAAAGCTTGTTGACGGGGAGCGGTCACCGGCTATGCCTTTCCTTTATAAAGCGATGAAGGAATGCACGGAAAATATTACAAATTTTTTTTTTTATAATGTTCTTGCTTCTTATAATGAGATTTGGGAAATCATTGGTAAAGATGGGAAAACCAATTGCATCGTGATTTGCATGCCGCCGCCTACTACTTGAATCCTCTATTTAGATGGAGTCCCAACATGTCCAAACAGCTGGAAATTAAAAGAGGATTCTACAAGTGCATGGAAAAATTTGCTATGAATGATGTAGATTACATGGAAATCTAAGCTTAATTGATGATTACAATTACAAGGGAGGATTGAACTTTAGAGCTTCTCTCGGCTCATACATGACCCGTGTACCAAGTAATAAATTATAAGTAATGATTATTAAACCTTAATTATTTATTTAATTAATATTATTTTCTTTCTAGTTACATGGTGGGACCAATATGGGGATGAAGTTTGAGAACTAAAGGCACACGCGATAAGGATATTGGGTCTTACTTTTCTTGCCTCGGCGTGTGAACTTAATTGGAGTATGTTCAATCAAGTCCATACAAAAAGAAGAAATCAGTTGGGCACTCTTAGGATGAATAAGTTGGTGTACATTACGTACAATAAGAAATTGAAACAAATGTTTATAAAGAAGAGTAATCTAAAAGATGATGAAGATCCGATAGTTGCTGAGGAGGTTTCATCACATGATGAGTGGATAGCGATCCAAGTTTTGGCAAAGATGACATTAGGGGGTTTGGCGGGTCAAATGGAGAAGAAGGTGATCATCTAGGAAAATAAAAGGCGTTCAAGTTAATTTGGTTGATGAAGATGACAATGAAGAATATTTACTTAATGAGAATGATGAAGAGGAAAACGGATTTTATTATATTCAAATGTTTTCTTGGTTTTAAAAAGCTCGCCTTGGCATAAGGCGACCTCAGGCGCAAAGGGAGCGCTTTATGTCACACAAGGCGAAGCATGTACCAGAAACTAGCGCCTACGCCGCTTTTTCATGTAAAAACACAGGCGCAAAGCGCGTGATCCTGGTACGAACAGATGAAATCTAATACTATGGCCTCATCGCTCCGTCTCAGTGCCTCGAACCGCCTTGTTCAGATCGAGGCTTAGGTTTTAGTTGGTCATCATGAGACTACGCCTTTTATACTATTTTTTTCGGCCGAGGCAGCCTCGAGGCTGTTAGAATTTGGTTAATCCATTTATTTGGCTGCAACTTAAGTTAACATTTGTATTAGTATTATGTTTACTTAAATACCAAACTTATGGGCCCAAGGTATGCATCGCAAGATGGGTGGGTTGGGTTGGGTAATTGGTTAGAATGGGTGCTAGTCAGGATGAGTAATGGGTCAGGATGAGTTGTAAGCAAAATCAGTTTGGGTCAAAATGGGTATGTTTAAAAAATTAGTTTTTGATTTTCTCATCGATATACGTTATTGACTCTTCTTACCCATTTACGGTGTTACCCAAATCAACCTAAAATACAAAAAATGTTTACCCAAACCAACCCATTTCCCAAGCTTTGGGTCAAGATTGTTGGGCCTAGCCCAAGGCCACTATTCAGTTGTAGGATGTACGCCTCAAAACGCTTTTTTAAACCTTGATTTTAAGAAAATCGTGTTAAGGAAAACAAATCGACCCAAACTGTCAAACAGCCGTTTTGGCTAGTCTAGCCGATCAAGCCAAACCGTTTCACTATGTTTCGGTTTATATGTTCGGGTCGGGCCGTCGGCAATTCGGGTCATGTTAAGCAATAAAAACTCTAAATTTTTCGCCATATCCACCATTATAAACCCTCTTTTGGGTACTTAAAAAATTGTGAAAATACATAGAATGCAATCATCAAAATAATACGAGTTTAAAACCCTAGTAATACCCAATTTCAACCCGAATTTCGTGATTTACAAACCCTAGGTTTGAACCCACCTACTACAACTCAACAATGGTGATAAGAAACTAGGATGGAAGGTTATCTTGCTAATTCAAACCCTAATCGAGATTAATCAATGAAGAACTATTGAGGGGGGGAATTTTTTTAAATTTAGCCTCTTCAACTTGAAATTTTTTATAAATTCATATACGTATTTGAAATGTTTACACAAGTTTAAACATATTATAAACAACCTCCTTCAACTTTGCTATTTTATAAAAATCCGGAGGGCTAAGAATTTTTAGGGGAAAAAAATTAAGGGCCGAACTCAATACGTATAGGGTGAAAACCTAGAAATTTAAACTTCCGAGCGAAGAAACGTTGGGGGCCCTAACATATTTCTCTAAATAATAGTTATAGATAATGTAATAATATTAAGATTTTAACATGATGAACTATTTGTTGACATAAATCCATTTTTTGTTAACTTCAGAGATGGTGAACCTTACAAATCGCCTTTGTTGGAATCTTATGAAAAAAGAGGGATACATTGCAATATGGCAGAAACCCATCGACAATAATTGCTATTTAAACCGCAATTCAGAAACCCAACCTCCATTGTGTGATAACAAGGATAACCCAGACAATGTTTGGTAAATATTTCACAAATTTCTAAATATATATTTTATCTAATAAAAAATTTATATTTTAACATGTTTACATTTTAGGTATGTTGATTTGAAGCCATGTATTACTCCACTTCCAGAGGACAAATCTGGAACAAAAATTACCACATGGCCCGCAAGATTGCATAATCCTCCTGAAAGATTACAAACCATAACATTTGATGCATTTGAATCAAGAAAAGATCTTTTTAAAGCAGAATCAAAATACTGGAAAGAAATAGTAAATAATTATGTTAGGTCATTAAACTGGAAAAAAATCAAACTCAGAAATGTGATGGATATGAGAGCCGGATTTGGAGGGTATATTATTTTATTCCATCATGCCATTAGTTTAAATTTTTTAATTTTATATAATAACTAAGATTAATATCTTTATTTTTTCAGATTTGCAGCAGCTTTGATTGATAATCAACTAGATTGTTGGGTTTTGAATGTCGTTCCTGTTAGTGGTCCAAACACGTTGCCTGTTATTTATGATCGGGGTCTTCTCGGAGTTATGCATGATTGGTATTAATTACTTGTTACATTTTTTTTATTTATTTTTGTCTGGATTTTATTATTTTGTTCTTGCTAAAGTATTCACAGTAGGGTCTTAATCTATAATATTTAAAAATTTCTTCTATTTTCCATCTACATCGAAACATATATATATATATATTTCCATCTTTGAAATTAAGAGTTTTATAAAAAGTAATTTTTAATATAGAAATCCATTATTAATCATCTATGTAATTTTTTGTGTGTAAGCTTGAAAAAAAAAATAGTTGTTTGAGTATGGTAGGTTAAACAAAATTTAAAGAAATGTGATAATTAGTTAAATTATAGGGATGGAGATAGAGATTCTACTGTGAATGCTCAATATTATATTATTATTTCAACTTGTTCCTGTCATTATCACCCCTAATTAGTAAAAAATGCTTATGCAACCGTTTGATCTTAACTCGTTTTTTAACCGTTTAAATTTAACTCGTTCGTGTCAGTATCATTTTTTTAACCGCTTGAGTTTAACTCGTTCGTGTGAATATCATTTTAAATCGTTCGTGTTAATATCATATTTAATTATAATTCACAGGTGTGAACCATTTGACACTTACCCAAGAACTTATGATCTCTTGCATGCAGCGGGTGTTTTCTCAACCGAGCAGAAAAGGTATCCGTCTTTTTGAAAGATGATGGTATTTTTTTAAAATAATAATAATAATAATAATAAATTTGATTTTTTAATTGTCTTCTCTTCTGGTTTGATACATATTAGATGCAATATTTCAAGCATCATGCTCGAGATGAACAGAATATTAAGACCCGGGGGACGCGTGTACATTCGTGATTCTATTTCAGTGATTGATGAACTTGAAGAAATCGCAAAGGCGATTGGTTGGCGTGTAACACGACGGGATACAGCTGAGGGGCGTCACGCCGGTTATAAAGTTCTCGCATGTGATAAATGCCTTAAGTAATAATCTTATTTAACTATTCTTGTCATTCTTTTAGATTTGTAAATGCTCATATTTAGGATTAAATTATGTTTAGGATTTTAAACTTTAAACATTCCAATTTACTTTATTCTTAACATCAATGTACAAATTTCTAAAAACTTGCGAGTTTGTCGTTGATGGGTTTCTTGAAGCATACACAATGTGCAGAAATGTCTAAAATGCAATGTTATTACCAAAGCTTGAATAGCTTTCTTTACTGAAGATAAAGAAAGTATATTTACCACTTGAGTTGGTCTGAGCTCATATATAATAACACAAATCACTAGGGGTATTTACGATACAATATAGCTGGTTTATGACAGTACAACTTGCTCATGTTTATGATTTTTGTTTGGTGTTTTTGCAAACTAAACCGAGAGCTCGATTCAAATGTTTGCCTGAATCGTTTTTGGTTCAATTACATACCGACATGAAGAATTGATGACTTTAAAAAATAAATTCAAAAAGTTAAAACTTATATAAATTAGAACTCCACATTTACAATAAAGTTGCAGCATAGTGGGCAACAAGTTACACCGTAACCCCCTTTTGAATTTCAAAACCAATCATAGCAAAAACAAAGTTTTGGTTCTTAGGAGCCAATGAAATACTATGCACGATGCGTTGAACTCTCTTAAGAAATTTCAAAGCCTTCGGATGCTAGGAAGCCAAATGTATCAAAAGCGAAAGTGATAAACACGTGTTGATTCTCCAAACAAGCTTTTTCGTGTTTTAGCAACTTTGCTCGATTCCGGAGCACAGCTTGACCCGCAACGAACCCATTCTCCTCAAATCCAACAAGGGGGACACTCCTGTGAGGTCCATACAAGCGTGTTTCCCCATGCCTACCCAAACACCAAAATATCAGCCGGTCGTAGAGTAGACCTTCCTTCAAGCGGATCTCATAAAGTTCACATGGGCCTGTTTTTTAGTAGAAATTCATGCCCGTTTGAGAACATCCCTAACCAAATCATGCTTGTATTTAAACACAGGTAATTCCTTGCAATGAACTGCATGCTCGCCATAGGAATCTAAGCAAACCTTGTTGCAAACTAGGAAAGGCTCATCAACTAGAAACAAAGGAATCATTAGCTGGTACTTGAGGATTGTCTGGTACTCCAGAGCCGACATATGTTGGCCTAGTCCTTCAATAGGGATGACCGTAAAAAAAAAAATCCTGAGCATGAGGAGCTCGGAGACATTCAAACACTGATTTTTGGAGGAGATAGATTAAACTGAACTCCGAACTCGGTACAATTCTACTAAATGTTGGGCTTTAGGAGGGGCGGCGTCCTTTTTAGAGAAACCGCTAAGATCGCAATCGGGAAGGAACGCGTGCAAGGGATGCATCACAAACACATAATTAGAGCAGAGAATGTGGTTCTGCAAACTCCAAGATTGTGCCCTCAAGGCCACAAAAGCATATGTAGATACATCCTCAGCCGAACATAAACCCAAACCCCTAAAACAGGTCGGAAGTGATGCCAGTCTCCACTGTAAATCCCCAAAAAAGGCATCCCCACAAACCACAATATACTTAATCACTCCCCGAATGCCCTTATCAAATACGGAAACAGCTTCCCCCAACATAGATAGGCTGACACGTTCTAAGCCCGAAAAGTAGCTTCGCGACTCCCATACATGAGCGGTGCAAAAGTAGCTCACATTGAGGTCCCCGTAAACGTGGGAGACAACTCATCAGTTCCACAATACTAGATGCCTTTTTCACAGCCAAACTACTGATAAGCCATGCATCTCGGCTAACGGCGACCCCAAGGAGTTTCACCCCCCAACATTGGCCTTCCAATCCCGCAAGGGAATAATCCATCCTGAACTTTCACCCCGTTACACGAAGGCCAAAATACTTATGTTTTCTTAACGTTGAGTTCAAGGCCCAAACTGGGCCCTTCTGCCCTAATAATGTCGAACGCTTTAGCCACCTCTATTGCGTCTCCGACAATCGTACCATCATATAGGTACCAAGCATAGTAAAGAAGCTTGCAACAATCCTTGATTCGGTGAACGAGTGGATGCAACACCAAGGCGAAAAGAAGAGGCCCCAAAGATCCTCCTGTTGAACCCTACCCTAGTGGTGGACCAAATGTGGTCAACACTGATATATAACCTAGCTGACTGCCCATATACAAAATCCACCCATAAATAAATGAACAGGCATCGGGTCCGAACCTCATGTAGAAGGGTAGTCCTATCCACCAAGTTGAAGGCATTAGAGAAATCAACTGTAAGCATAGCTAAAGACCCATCTAAATGAAACACATTTAGAAACCGATTCACACTATGGAGCATAGCTTCTACCTCACTAGGGACTCCCACTCCAAATTGAAAGTCAGTAAGGTACTTAGCCATCTCCTTTCTCACACCCCTCATAGCTAGCTTATAGACTAATCTCCTCCAAATTGTACCCATGACAATAGGTCTAATTCCATTATCCTGTTTAAGCAGCAGTGTGAGGGGGGCAGACACGATAAACTCTGCTAAAACCCGAGGGAACCTCCCCCAAACATAAATTAACCTCCACCGCAATATCCCTAAGCAACCCAGTGGCGATCACCGACCCCTCTCCAAAAAAGGCATCTAAAATATGTTGAGCACTCAATCCATCTTGCCCACAAGAGGCACCCAAACAAGCTATCAGCATCCATAATAAGAGGAGGTTCAGGACGCTAAGAAACATAGATAATTGGAGAGGGAAAGATGGGATGCTTAGCCACCAATGCTTCCATAGTATCATTACTGTAAGGTGAAACCCCCGAAGAGCATAAAACTTTAACAAAGGCAGTGAAATGCCCGTCCACAACTTTTCGCAAACACTGTTTAATATTAATGTGCACTGCAGAGTTATCGGACTCAGGGACATGTGTATCATGACACAGTACCTCCCTCAATGGTTGGTAAAAAAGTGAGAGAATAATTTCACGGAAACCATCCCCGTCAACCCAAGCTGCCAACGCCCATTGAATACTATGGCATTGCAAATATTTCCTAGTAGCAGACCTACGTTCCTAAAGGTTAGAAGGTCTGAAAACTCGCAAAAGTGCACCATGGTAACAAATAGAAGTCTCACCCACGTAGGTCCGGCTATGTTCGACTAGACGCCGGTAAAAACCGCCGCCTTATCTTCGATCCACGCGCCTTCATGCTCTGCCTTTCTATCCGCGAGTAGACTTCACTCGTTTACTTTAGCCGGAGCGTGAGGGAGCGTGACAGTTCCGTTCGAGTTTGTTTTTTCAGGGTTTGTTCAATATTTCAAGGCGCACGTTCCTCTCTAGTCGGATTTTTGTTTCGTGAAACTTTTTTTTGTTCAGACCTGTTCGGGGTCTTTCGCGTTCGTGGTCAGAAAAAGAAAAGTTTATATGGCGAGTGATAAGAACGAGAACACGAGAGTGGTAAAACAATCAACGAGCAGTTTAACTTTGCGAGCACCGGAACTGACATCGACCAACTACGTAGCTTGGTCAGTTTTGATGAAGATCGTGTTGGGTGCGAACGGTTTGCAGGATGCGATTAATTCAGAAAAGGGGAAAAGAATGGAAGATAGAAAGAAGTATTTGGCTCTTGGTGTCATCTTCCAAACTTTAACAAAAGATGTGATGCTTTAGATGTCAAAGTACTCAAAACCTTGTGATGTTTGGGAAGCACTAAGAGTTCGATATCTTGGTGCAGATGGAACTCAAAAGGCTCGTCTTCAAATGCTAAGAAGCGAGTTAAATGGAATGAAGTTGTTAGAAATGAAAGGTATAAATGAGTTTGCTGCAAAGTTGGGTGGATTGCAATCAAAGTATAAAAGTTTGGGATCAACACTTGAAGAAGAAGTTTTTGGTAAGAAAATTTTTAAATTCTGTACCCGATAGATATTAACTTCCTAGATCGAGCAGTTTGCAGATATTGATAAGATGACATTCTGGGATGTGGTTGGAAGATTGAAAGCGTATGAAGAATGAAACAAGTTCAAGACTATGAATGAAAATTCATCTCTAAATCAACTTTTGTTTACTCAAACTGAAAAGAAAAGTGAAAACTACCTAGGACGCGGTAGAGGTCGTGGAAGATACAATGGAAGAGGAAGAGGTAATTCAAGATGGAACAATAAACGTGAGTATGATCAAGTTGAACATGGTCAAGACCAAAGGATAAAAGAATCAAGAAGAATGTCAAGATAAAAGGAAAGGAAGAAGAGTTCAATATCTTGGACATTATTCGACTGAGTGTAAAGCACCTAGCAAAGGAACGGAAGAAGCGAACTTGGTAAAGGAAGAAGATGAAGTTGAACCTGTTGCTGTTGTTTTGTTTATGGCATCTTGTTCAATTGAGAAAGTTAGTTTGAATGAAGAAAGGGTTATTCTTGGAATGTTTGAGAATGATGGAAAAGAAGAAGGAACATGGTATTTAGACAATGGTGCAAGTAATCACATGTGTTGAAAGAAAGAATTTTTTACTACTTTGGATGGAAGAGTTTCAGGTGAAGTGAAATTTGGTGATGGATCCATGATTGAAAATTAAAGAAAAGGAGATGTGACTGTGGTAAGTAAGAATGGTGAGAAGAAAAGTTTTATGACGTTTTTTACATGCCTAAGTTACAAACAAATCTGTTTAGCTTAGGACAATTGGATGAACAAGGATGCAAGATTAGAATTGGCAATGGGATTTTAAGACTTTATGATTAAAAAGGAAACGAAGGTTGTTGATGAAGGTTGAAAGAAATTCGAATAGGATGTACAACATTATCAAAGTTGAAATTCCCGACAAGAAACCGAATACGAAAGTCGATGAAAGTTTGTTTCAATTTAGAACGATTCCAAAGGATTTATTTGGAAGTCTTGATCAAGAACAAGTTGATGCAAAAGAGCAAGTCAAGAAAGAGAATTGCAATGTAACTACAAGTTGAATATGGAAGGAACGAATGCTAAGTTTGAAGAGCCGATAAAACAAGTTTGCTATTGTCAATTGAAGAGGAGGAACAAAAGTAAGAAGAATAATTCAAGATTAAGGGGGTGAATGAAGGTTAATCTTAAATTTATTAAAAGTCTAGGGTCGTTTTATTAAAGTTTATTTAAAGTATGTTTTATTTTGGTAATTAGGTTAACTTAACTTGTTGAGCAAATTTGTTAGAATCTATAAATGGGGATCATTGTTAGTAGTTTTAATTATTCCTTTTCATTGTAAGTTTGTTTGATTTGAATAGTAAAGAAAAGAGCCGGGTTGTCTCCCAAATATTGTGTTCGTTTGTTCGTGTGAATCGTTCGTTTAGAACCGTATGGGCCAACATTCTAACGTGGATGCCACTTTGTCATATTCAACATTCGACATAACAACAAATTAAACAGCAAGGTGCCAAAAAAATTAATCCGAACAACAAGATACTGTTGAGATCCAAGACCTAGACCACAAAAGAGAAAAACTTCTTATAAAAATGTATACTTCCCTTAGACATATCATCGAACACTTAGCGGGCCAAACAAAAACGAAGCCATTTTGCTTATTTTGGAGTCCCTCTTCTTGTACATCGGAAGCCACAAGTACCGACAGAGGACAAGAAAATATCACCTCAAATCAAAAGAAGAGGCCTTTTCAACAATCAAAGAAGAAGTACATGCGCGTGTGAGTTTCAGATCGATAGAATTAGTTTTTGTTTCCTCTAACTAAAAGGAGTTTCCAGCAAAATTGTTAGAAAAGTATATATAGAGGAGTAAAGGCTCTAAAGCGCTTTAGAAATTTTGTCAAAGTATATAACATCTATTATTTTGAAACATTTTCTCTAAAATCAACCATATTTTTGGACTCTTCAAATAGTTGCATAATTAGATTTTTCGAATAGCTTTGTTATGACAGAAATTTACTCGGTATGGTTGTTGTATGTCTACTTAAACCAACCATGGTTCAATGAATGAGTAATACATAAACTTATCATCTTTATCTATACTATATTATGTATGAGTTTAGGCGAAAAAAGGATGTGTTAGTCCCGAATCAGTTTCTAAAGCGTGATATCGATAGCGAAACCGTTTGTTTATGCGGAAACTAAACAAACACGCAATATTAAGAACACGAACACAAA
>WOUH02000041.1:3969952-3987754 GCA_009936405.2 Stevia rebaudiana | reverse complement strand
TTTTCGTATTTTTAATGTAAGTTTGTTGTTCAATTAATTAAAATAATTAGTATTATTAATGTTTTTTTATTCTTTTTTTTAAAAAAAAAAAGTGGGAGGGTAGTTTAGTTTCATAGGGTACCATTGCAACTACTTTAGGGTACTTGGGAGGGTAGTTGGAGCATTTGATGTGGCATAATTTGATTGGGTAATTTGGGAGGGTATTTTACCCTAAGAGGGTACCACTCCCTATACCCTAAGAGCATTCACATTAATATCTCTATCTTTATATATATAATTAACTAAAAATCACTACATTTTCTCTCTCCAATTCAATTAAATAAAAATTTTTTATAACATTTTTCTCTCTCCAATTTACTTTGATAAATAGTGTTTCTCTACATTACTAGTTTCATCAGTTTCTTTATATCTTCCTACTCACAACTACTATTATACTAGCTATATAATATAAAGATTTCACTCAAATAAATTATAGAGACTCAAATACGAATGCTCTAACTCAAGTTTTGAGGATCTAAAACGAATTAAGGGAAAGTTCAGGGTCTTAAATTTATTTATACTTGCCATCGGCAACAGCAAGCGATGCTGTCATCTTTTTGTCTTCAAGCACCTCTGAATCTTACACACAGAGACATACAGAAACATACACATACACATACACATACACATACACATATGACATACCTATACATACAATCTCTCATATATATATAGTCGTCGTTTCGAGCTAAAATCAGTCTGTCTGAAAGAGTAATTGGAAGATTCTGGACTTCCGGTGAATTGCTGATAGGTTGAAGCTCCGTCCTCTTCTTTAATGGTGGCAAAAATACGCACATACCTTGTTGAAGTGTAAGTGTTTGTTCATAAATAAATTTGATCAGGTGATGTAGCAGCAAAGATGAAAGGATTTGATTTGTCAAAATCTTCAATTCTGGTAAAAACTGCCGGATTCGTGTTTGTAGCTTTTGCCTTCTTCTACATCGGCAAACAATGGTCCGACGATAACTATCAACAAATTATTTTCTTCAATTCTAACTCAAATTCACATGCCAAAACCCTAACGATCTCAATTTCTCCAAATCACAATAAAACGTTCGACATTATTTCGTTAATCAACAACACAAAGGAAGAAGTAGTCGGAGATGATCACTCATTACCTACGGTTGCAAACTCACCTCCACCTCCACTTCCACTTCCACCTCCACCTCCACCTCCGGCAGTGCTGAGGATGGGACTAGTGGATGAAAACGGCGTGATGAGGACTGATTTTGAGGTCGGAGAGATTGATTCCGATGTGTCGGAGATCTGGAACAATGAAACGGAAGTGGTGAATGCTGATGATGAAGGAATTAGGGTTAGGGTTATGCATAAGTTTGAAAAGTGTCCTGCAAGTATGAGGGATTATATTCCTTGTTTGGACAATGTGGTAGCCATTAGAGGATTGAAATTAGCAAATAAAGGGGAAAAGTTTGAGCGCCATTGTCCTGAGAAAGATAAAGGGTTGAATTGTTTGGTACCTGCTCCAAAGGGTTACAAAGCTCCAATTCCATGGCCAAGAAGTCGTGATGAGGTTGAATTTGACTGCAGTTTTATGCAACATTAAGAATTAACTTGATCTATTTCAACATTGTTTGTGAATTTGGTTGCACTTCATGCAACATTAAGAATTAACTTGCTCTATTTGAACCATGTTTGTGAATTTGAATGTGATTTTTTGCAGCGTTAAAATTCACTTGCTCTGTTTCAGCATTGTTTGTGAATGCGGTTGCACTTTTATGCAACATTAAGAATTAACTTGCTCTGTTAAACAACCCTGTTTGTGAATTTGAATGCGATTTTATACAGCATTAAAAATTCAGTTGTTCTGTTTCAACATTGTTTGTGAATTTGAAAGCAATTTTTTGCAGCATTAAGAATCAACTTGCTCTGTTTCATCTTTGTTTGTGAATTTGATGATGGTTTTGTGTTTTACAACTAACACAGGTGTGGTATAGCAATGTTCCACATGCAAAGTTAGCTGAATATAAAGGTGGTCAAAATTGGATTATTGTAAACAAGGATAAATTCAGGTTTCCTGGAGGTGGCACACAGTTCATACATGGTGCAGATAAGTACATAGATCAGATATCAAATGTATAAACTCAAAAAGAAAATATCTACTTTTTACAACTTCACTTCTAGTTTCATAACAATTGTTCCACAACTTCAATTTATTTTCGTAGATGATTCCAGAAATTGCATTTGGGCATCATACCCGTGTTGTTTTAGATGTCGGATGCGGTGTTGCGAGTTTTGGTGCGTATTTAACTTTAAAAAATGTACTCACTTTATCAATAGCTCCAAAAGATGTACACGAGAATCAGATTCAGTTTGCACTTGAACGCGGTGTGCCTGCAATGGTGGCTGCTTTTGCAACAAGGCGGTTGCTTTATCCAAGTCAGGCGTTTGATTTGATTCATTGTTCAAGATGTCGCGTTAATTGGACTCGTGATGGTAAGCTTTCATGGTGATTGATTATTACTTTTGCTTGCTAATAAGAAAAAGTTGTTAAGTTATTTATAACCTAATAAGATGTTAAAAAATAAAATCATGTATTGCATTGTAGATGGGATTTTGCTTCTTGAGGTCAACAGATTACTTCGGGCAGGTGGATATTTTGTTTGGGCAGCACAACCAGTTTACAAGCATGAACCACTTCTAGAACAACAATGGGAAGGTAAAACCACTTTAAGTTACCAAATAATTCTTTTTTTAAACCAATTTCAAGACATTAAAATGATGAAATATTTATTTAATTAATTCCATTTTTATTTTGTTACATTTAGAGATGATGAACCTCACAAATCGCCTTTGTTGGAATCTCGTAAAGAAAGAAGGGTACATTGCAATATGGAAGAAACCCGTTGACAACAGTTGCTATTTTAACCGTGGTTCAGAGACCCAACCCCCGTTGTGTGATAACCAAGATAGCCCAGACAATGTTTGGTAAATTATTCTCCAAATTTATTAATAAATATTTCTATTAAATTAAAACTTAATTTATCCATTTGTTGTCATTTTAGGTATGTTGATTTAAAGCCATGTATCAGTCAACTACCTGAGGATAAATCAGGATCAAACATCACCACATGGCCTGCAAGATTGCATAATCCACCTGAAAGACTCCAAACAATAACTTTTGACGCATTTGGTTCTAGAAAAGATCTGTTTAAAGCAGAATCAAAATACTGGAAAGAAATAATTGACAGTTATGTTCGGTCTTTACATTGGAAAAAATTCAAACTCAGAAATGTGATGGACATGCGAGCCGGATTTGGAGGGTATATTCTTTTCTTCCATTGTTTTTATAATTTTATGAGTTAATTACCCAAATGGTCTCATTGGTTTGGGTACTAATTTTTATAAGTAACAGAGATCTGCATTTTCAATTTTATAACGAGTTTGGGTTTTAAAGCTAACCTTCGTGAACTTTTCCATTAAATTAAGTGACATGACCAAAATACCTCTTGCCAAAGGGTATTTTGGTTATTTCACCATAAGTTATAGTCATAGTTTATGAAAGTTAGTCTTATCAACCAAATTTGTTACAAACTTGTAAACTCAAAGGGTATTTAGGTTATTTCGCCTTAATTTAAAAGAAAAGTTAACAAAAGTTAGTCTTAATAGTTAATACCCAAACTGGTTACTTTACCCAAACCATAGGGACTATCTATGCGTTGATTATCTCTAAATTTATCTTCTATTTTATATTTCTAAGATCAATATCTTTGTTCTGACAGATTTGCAGCAGCGTTGATTGATAATCAACTAGATTGTTGGGTTATGAATGTTGTTCCTGTTAGTGGTCCAAACACCCTGCCTGTTATTTATGATCGCGGTCTTCTTGGAGTTATGCATGATTGGTAATCACATTTTGTTTAATCAATCATTGTTCTTGTTCTTTGCTAATAACCATATAACCAACCATAGGTGCGAACCGTTTGATACATACCCAAGAACCTACGATCTTTTGCATGCAGCGGGTTTGTTCTCAATTGAACAAAACAGGTTACTTTGCAATTAGCACATCTATTTATGTTTATTTATCTTTCTGTTTTTAAATTATCTTGTATTCTTGTGTTCTGATTTGATATGATTCAGATGCAATGTTTCAAGTATAATGCTTGAAATGAACAGAATATTAAGACCTGGTGGACGCGTGTACATACGTGATTCTGTTACGGTGATGGATGAACTTCAAGAACTCGGGAAAGCGGTTGGTTGGCATGTAACCGTAAGGGATACTGCTGAAGGACCTCATGCAAGTTACAGAGTGATGATATGCGATAAACGCTTAAAGTAATATACTTATTAACAGTAATATAATCATATATTTAGAAGCAAATTTCTTGGTGTTCTTGTTTACGCTCACAAAGACATGTATTGTTCTTTCATACCTTATAGTTATAAAGGTAGAATGTACATCTCTTTGTGATTAACTTCTCTTTTTATATTCTTTTCTAAATTTTAGAATCAATCCAGATATGTATATATATCTAATATTAACGAAAACCGTTGGTATCGGACTACGAACAATACAAGATTGGGTATGAATATCATCAATCAAGATCAAGTCAAAAAATCCATTACATTTAATTTCCCTTAAGTGGTGGCGTAAGTTCAATTCCCACCAATTTTAGTTCTTTTGAATTGCTCTTTAAATAAATTTAAAAAAAAATTTCCAAATGGTATAACAACCAAACAGTCCCATTTCAACACGGCTCTTTGTTTCCAAACACAAACAAAACGTACTCATTTCTCAGATTTAACCCTCCACCTCTGAACTTGTAGATTTTGAGAAGATTGCCCGTTGTTCGGGTTCCTATCATTGTTAGAAACCGGCTCATCTTGACTTTGACTTTGACTCTGACTCTGACTTTGACTTCCCTTTAAAGGTCTCTGGTTGACCCTCTTGTTCGGACTGTTTTGATACGTGTATCGTTGTTGCGCTTGTGTGGGTGCATGTGCACCTCTATGAGCCTGTGAACCACCGTTCCAATTTTGGACTTGATTACCGTTGTATATCTGCATTTGAGGTCCGGTTGGGGCCCTAAGGATCGCAACCGGGTTCGTGCGAACCTGAGGATGAATCCTTAATTGGTTCAACCCATGGTTAACCGAGCCTGCATGTTGAGATCTAGACATAATGCTCAGTACTTCGGGCCTCACTAGAACAGAAAGCGGGTGGATTTGGTTGACAGATGTTAGCTTCTGATGGCTACTTTGAAACGCGTTTGCGATCTTGTGAAGGTTTCGTTGCCCAACAGACCTTGCACAATTCACTGGTTGCTCAAAAGGGTCCTCGATCTATAAGCAGCAAAATCAAGTTGTCATATTTTCATTTTTATGTGACCGCGTTTCATAAATTAAGCTATTTAATCCCGTTAGTAATGAACCAGGTTAGAAACTGGTTTATATTACAGGGGTTGCATAAAGGAAAAATTAAATAGTTGGTTAGAAGATTTAAGAATTATAAATTGAAGTTTTAAGTTATTTAGCAATACTATAGAAAACGAAAACACACATGCAAACGCACACGCAAGAGAGATAAAAAAACGTACGAATAATGAATAAGTTTTGGGTTGCCATATCATATTAGTATCAATATCTTCCCATTGTCCGTTATGTGGACTAATTCCCTGTGTTGAAGCCCTCAAACTGATGTCACAAAACTGAAATAAAAAAAAACAAAAAAAATATGAATTATCATCCAAAATTCTTAAACAGAAACAGAATACACACAAGAAATTAATACTATCTCAATAACAATCCGTTTTAACTTGAACCCGTTTTGACCCGTTACTCGACCCAACCGTTTAGGCTAACAAGAAACTTACTTTTGCAAGAAATGAAATAAAGAGATCAGCTAAAGAGCTTCTATTAATCATTCTTGTTTTATCTGATTTAATCCTGTTTATGTTCACGCTACATATTTCTTCAATATTCTTTTCAGCCACTGCTCTTACACCTGTATCACAAAATATTATTATTGTATACCTTTTTTTTAACAAACACATTTATTTTTATAAAGATAAATAAACATAATACCAGTAAGATCTGCAGACATGTTCCCAGGATAAATTTCACTAAGAGGAGGTAGAATTGCAGGTTCACATGTCTGGAAAAAAAATCGGTAAAATATGGTCTA
Source organism: Stevia rebaudiana (assembly GCA_009936405.2). Taxonomy (NCBI): domain Eukaryota; kingdom Viridiplantae; phylum Streptophyta; class Magnoliopsida; order Asterales; family Asteraceae; genus Stevia; species Stevia rebaudiana. Next base: position 3,981,567 of record WOUH02000041.1, on the reverse strand, counting down.
AAACTGTAAAAATGCTAAATATGGTAAAAAAAAATTAAAAATAAATAAAAAAGTTTAAAATGACCTGAAAATGGAATATTATGAGTAAACTAAGTGAATAAGAATTTAACGTTCCGGTTTTGGAATCATTGATACCATGTGCCTTTGCCCATTCTTTGACCTGCACAGAATCATTCAAAATCAGAATATAAAATGTTTTCTTTGCATCATCAATTATAGCTAAAATGATTTAAAAAACATACGATTAAAACCATGTCACGGAAACGGGTATCAATCTCATTTAACCAAAACAACAATTTTGACTTCATTTGACCGCTTAAATTGTTGATCGAAATGTCACATGATATATTGCATCTATTGCTATCACATTTCAAAATAGGCACTCTTGCATGTGAGATATATTTTATCCCATGAAATCCACCTGTAAATTGATGTAACCAATATTAACTAATTTAAATTAATAATTAATATATACATATTACACACAAAATTTAGAAAACATGCAGCTTACCAAAACCTTTCAAAGCTTTTAAAACGTCTAATAGTAACGTTTGCTTGTGCTTTTTTCCAGCAGTTGGAACATATGACCCGTTATGTAACTCGATTGAGATATCTAAATCTCCCCATCTTGTAAATAGGTTAGACACAAATGAACCGAACGGTTCAACAGTAGCACCTATTTGCATAATCAAATTCACAAAAAAAAAAAAATTAAAAATAAAATCGAAGTTTGCATAATCTGATACATGATGGTGTGTAATTTACCTCTAAGGATATCAACAGTTTGAACAACAGATCGAAGATCATTAATTATTTGAAGGCGTATTGTCCAATCATCGTTAGTGGGATTAATCACTTGCAGAATATCATTGAGAATAACCGCCAATGAATAATGGGAATTCATCTTTGTGCTCCCAATAACACAGAATTTGATAGATATGACTGAAAACATACAACTAATTCTGAGATTGATTTTATTTAAAAGTGTAAAATTGAAGATTAAAGCATACAAAATGACCAACAATAAACCAAATTACAAATAGGTTGTAAGACTAGGAAAGATCTGAATGATACACATTGATTCAACAATAATCTCTTTAGCTAAAAAAGCAACAAATCATTAACTCCCAATTAGAAGAAAATAGATTAAGAACATAGTGATTAAAATAAACACAGTTGGTGGATCTGTTACCTTTGAATCTCCAAAAAATGTCTGATTGTAAGTAAATGGTGGCGGCACGATGTAGATAGATTATAATTTAACCCTAATTTTTATGAATGTGTGTTCATTGTATACAGCCCATTATTAATTAGTTGATAATTAAATTGATAAATGGTAAAAATGAGTCAAATGACAATAATCATAATCATCTTTCTTAAACATTTCAGACAGATTAAAACTAGATATTAAGCTCATACTTATATCAATTCTAATGTTATATATCCTAATTGCAAAACAATCACATTGAGAATGTGGACTTTAAATCAAATTATGTAAATCTTTCTTAAATGTTAAGAAATCCAAGAGAAAATATGTGGAAAGTAGACTTTAGCTGCAACTCAAGCCTTTATAAAAGCAAAAGATTCTTTAATTCTGAATTTCACATTACACATCAAGTACTAATAACTAATAAAGGCATATGAAGAGGAAACATCAATAAGATCCGAATATTCGTTCGAAAAAATATTTAATGAATCCTTTAGACCAAATCTACCAGCTAGATAGTTATTTGTTAATACGAAATTAACAATTCTGTTAAAAATAATGTAGGATGAAATGCATGATACACTCAATATGAATATGAGTCATCTTAATACATATTTATTCTTCACTAAGTAGTTAAAGAAACACTATGATGCTTATATCTAATGACATTTTTGATATAATATAATTACAAAGGTATATTACAACTACATTAAATTGATTAGTAATCAAAGAGAGAAAAAAAGAATATGAGATGTCAAGAAACATCCACATTACTCCATTCAAACAATCATTGATTTTCACAAGATATTTACAAGATCCTCCTGAGTAAATGCAGTAAGAAATCAAGAATATTAATAAATGATCCTATTAACTATATATGCCATCCATCTTGGACTCGATTGGCGCGTATTTGTTCTTACTCACATCAACATTATACAAAATGTAATAAAATGGATTACCAACTTTGTTATTTTCACTTTCATATACACTGGAACTAAATTTGAGGACTAAAATTAACCTATAAGAGTATAAATCAGAAGAACACAAACAAACAAACAAAATAAAAAATTTACTGCAAATTCATCTACCATCCAAAACCTAATACAGTCGGCAACATTAACCATAAAAGAAATACCCAAAAAATGGATGCCAAATATAAAATTAGTTAGTTTCAACTTCAAGATAGACATAATGAGGACTATTCAATCAAAGAGACAATTAACAAGCTCAAATGTCAAAGGGAAATCACTAACAACTACATCACTGATTTAAATCAAGCTTATCAATAACAATCAACAATCGAATCTGAAATTCTCAATTTCATTCATAAATAACCAAATTGACGGAGAATCCAAGAGAATAAGGTACCATAAATCTGAATCTTGCAATGGTAAGCATCATCGATGTTGATTTTGAAACATGTTAGCAAGAAAGAAATCTACACATAGGGTTTAGATCAATGGAATTAAACGGGGATAAGGGTTTTGGTGAGGAAAAGTATATGCAACTGCGATGACATTTAACAAACGCGGGAAAGAAAGTCGAAATGGAGGTATCTGACGATCACATGTGTTTGCTGGTGGTGATGGACTGTAAGAATGAAACAGACTCCATTGTTATTAGGGCTTGTAATTTCCAGGAAACTACATAACCATTTGTGGCTTTTTTGTAACCATCTTTTTGTGTATTTAATGTTTTATGTAACAACTTTATAACTTCATATTTTTAAAAATTTCAAAATTTAAATGAGTTTTTTTTTTTTTAAAATAATGTAGTTAGGAAACTTATTTACCAAAAAGGTGTAATTGACTAATTGAAAAATTATTTACTAAAATAGGTGTTTTCTAGATTTTGATATTTCTCACTCTTACTTTCATTGGGTATTTTATTTAATTTGTTTTAAAAGTCTTTTAGAGATTAATTCTTTAAAACTTTTTGAAATGTATTTTTTTTTAACTAAAATGTTTTTTAAGTATTTCTCCACAAATTTGTTTAATTCTTTCAAAATATTCTATAGAAAGCTTTTTAAAACGTTCTTGATAAAAAAAAAAATAGTGTTGATGCAACAAAGTTCTTTTTCAAGAAGGTACGAAAGAATACAAAATAAATTAAAAAAACGAATCTTCATATTTTATTAATTTTTTTTAATGTTTTTTAGTTATCGATTTCCTGATTTTTATTAGAACACATCTACTCTTTCATAAATTTATTTTAACTTCTTTAAGAAATATAAACAAGTGCTTTGTTTTCAATTTTTAAGAAGAAAAATGTATTTCTAAAACTGATATTAAATTGTTTTTAAAATGTATAAAAAAAAATATTTTGAGTAGACAAGACACATCCAGGTGGCAGCATGATTAATTCGCACCCGACGCGTCGCACGCCCTTGTGCTGGCGACCAGGCTCGGGCTACAGGGCGTGATGCGCCGTTTTGACGTCGCATGCTCGTATACCCGCGAGCCGCTTGAAGCCGCATTTAGTTTTATGGATGTTGGATCCGGTTTGGTTCGGGCTGACCAGTTGCGGTTTAGTAAACAACCAAGACTCTTTCATCTCAATTATGTATTGTAATTCAAATATTAAATTAATAAAAATGTTATATTTTATTAGTGAACGGTGCTTCTACAATAACAAGAAGGTAGAAGATGCCAATTTGAATGCTTTATGTTATAATATTAAACATATATTTTTTTAACGAGTTTATTAACTAAATCAGTAGACCTTGCACTTGTAAGGATTTGAACACTCATTACTTTTGTGCGAAGCTAAACAACATATCATTAGACCATTTGATCTTAGTAAAGAAATATTTAAACTCATTAACTAAATTGAGTTCAAAATACTAGCATAGTAGTAGACCATGCTATTCACTCCCTTTCAAATCACTCCTAATATTAATAATCTTTGATTTTACTAATTTAAGGATGGAGGGTTTGGTATCCTTCAACCTTGGCCAATCAAATTCTGCTACGTTATGTTACATCTCTCAACCCTCTTCCGTACACACTCTTCTCACTCACACACACACAAACAGCAGGTTTATGAAGCCGATGACCAACCCGTTCTATAAAACCCAGGGCTATGCTACGGTGTAGTCTGCTAGCCCGCAAGTGAAACTGAGGCACATACCGACCACTCTATTAAACGAAGAATAAGAATTCTAGATTTTCTCCTGTAATTATTTGCGTCGTTTGATGCATATTTAATTGTTTACCATTTAGTTTCCTTTTGGATTTCCACTTTGGTCTTAACTTATAATATTAAGCTGAATATATATTTTTTATATTCTTAAGATTTATTATTGAAAATATAATTTGAATAGAAAACTGACCTTATCACATCCGTTAAATAATAATTGAAAAAAGTAAAAAAAATTAAGAATAGATTTACGTAGGAACACCGTTCACAAATGAAACATAAATATTATATTAATATTATAAACGAATTACTAACAAAGAACTTGAGATGAAACAGAAATCTAAATAGATTACAAGTTGTGAATTATAATCAAACGGTAAACAAAATCGAGTGTTGGCTGAGGATTTCTGTTCAACAGATGTCCCTTAAAACAGATTTCGAGCCACCCGGGTGAACTCGTCTGTCTCCCAGTGTACAACAGTCGGAGCAGTAGTACTGTCGGGGAAATCATAAGCACCCAAAATTATACCTGAAAGAGGAACGAGGAAAAGAAGATATGGAATCACGAGTAGAAAATATTGCATGTGTTCGTGGTTGTAGGTGTGTCTAACCAAGGCACCAAACCTTGGTATTTATACTGGTTGAGACCTAGGTAAAACATCCAGCTTTCAATGCGAAGTCTTGAAGGGCCATTGATGCTATTGACTCACGCATTGAATTTCGAAGATGAAACATCACGACTTGAAACAGTCTTGACTGAGCCATGATGCTAGGTCTGGCTCGAACCATTGAACCATCTTCGAAACCAACACCCACAAAAATAAAGGCGGCTTCAAGCGGCATCGCTGATTGAATTCCGAAGTTGAAACATCATGACTTGAAATAGTCTTGACTGAGCCATGATGGCTAGGTCTGGCTCGAACCATTGAGCACGAGCCGGTGCTCGTGCACATGCACGTGTTGGGTGCGCACCCACTGGCCACCATTAGGTGTGACTTGTTATATTAGAATATCATTCTAATAAAGCTCACACTTATAAACCAACAAATAATTTATTTTTTAATCAATGTGAGATTAGCACATTAATCGAGACATTTAATATCCAATCACACACTTTTAAGCATTGATATGTCATTCATCATCTCTTCATTTTAGACCTGGTTTGATTCGTTTTAATCTTTAAATATAGTATATTATAAACGCGTTTAAAATAAATTAAATTGTAACATATACAATTCATTATTTTGCCCAAAAAATTAATAATAAATCACATTTATTATTAAAATTCAACAATTTAAACATCGATGTAACCAGTGAAGGTTAAACATATTAAGCTAAATAGCCACAATAGTAATAAAAAAATTTCTACATGTTTCATCAAAACCTCTTATCTAATATTTTTATAAATATTTACTTTTAACAAACATAAATAAGTAAGTAAAACATGTATGAAACTTGATTAGTATATATGTATTGATTATGTAATTAGTGATTTTTGTTCTTCACAATTGCCTCCTGCACCAAGATAATTGAAAAATGTCTTTAACTTGCTATTGAAACACTCAAAAAACTTGCCAATCATGGAATAAGCTAGATCGATTAAGCCTTCTGAAACTTATTTCATTAACGTTTACTTAGCTTAACTAATTTGATTATAAAAGGACGAAGTTTACGTAGTAATTCAAAGTTGTAACCGTTTAAAATGCATGGCGTTTATTTTAAAACCGAAATATCGAATAAATTATTATTTTGGATTATAAAATATAGACGGTAACGCATGGAGGCATTACAGCTCAAAATCCGTGTGAATTCAACTGGAAAAAGATATACCCAATCACGTGCATGGAAATATATGGCTATAAAAGTCAAAATTTTAATATGAAGTTTGAAAAGAGGCAAATGGTCAACCCTCCCATCCATGCAAATAGTCAAAGTCAAACTTTCATATTCCTTACCAGTTGTATAACTGATACATACTTGCACCTACCATCATTAGTTCATTACCTTTATAAAAATTTTATCGATATTTCATTCATAGTTTCATACTAACCACATAATAACCCTAAAGATGACAACAATTGCTGCAAAGAGATTCTGGTTCATCATCGGAGTTCTTCTCATGTTAATGGCGACTTCATTCAATAATGTCGAGTGCAGTAGAGTTCTGCACTCGACAGCACCACCACGGTTGACGACCAAAACTGGCGGTGCCGCCGTCAATACAGTCTCGGTTTGTAGCGGAACAAGTTGCAGAAGGTTGAGAACGAGAATGCAGGAGTTGGTATACAAACTGGCTTCTGGACCTAGCAGAAGAGGAGCTGGCCATTGATTTTTTTTTGAAATCAAAGATATGAATTTTTTATTATTATTTATTTCTTTCTTTCCGTAATTAGTTATTGTGATTTAGGAATTGTGGTTATTGTTTTTAACTACATCATAGGAAGAATTCTTTATGCTGTTTAGTGATGTTGTTCCTGCCATGTCTGGTTTATAAAAGAACATAGTTGTATTATGTTAATTTTGTAACTCATTTTATTTTCTTTCTTTTATTTGCATTAGAAGGTGTCTTTAGTTAACAAAACGTCGTGTTAGTGGTGTTTTATAGATATTTTATAAGAAATATGGAAGATCAAAAAACGTGTTTAATTACAAGAATCTGAGTTCTGATGGTCATGCATCCATCATCCAACCCGAAATGAAATTCAAAAGCCTTTCTTTCTCCTTCATCTCCGAAATGACATAATGTAAAATGATCTTTAGATTGATTCATTGATTATTAAACAACTAGAGTGATCAAACAATAAGATTAAAATACAATCATCACCAAGGTTTGGAATTGGAATTGGATAGTTCATGTTACTAGTGACTACACAAACATAGCCTTGTTTAACATACAAAAGGATGGATAATTGTGGGACTAAGTAACCTAGCATACAGATGATTAACTATTTCAAACCCATAATGGACCTATACGAGATGATATCATCACAAAAAAATCAACACATGAATACTAATAACAAGAAAACCAAACCAAATTTGTTACTAATTAACCCAAATCCAACACCCGGTGATCACCAAGAGTGAAATTAGCCACACATTTCATGATTACAACTTCAATTTGATGTTTTTGGGAAGAGAATGATGAAATAAGATGAAAAGAATGGTCTTTGTCACTTTAGAACTTCGTTCTCCTTTTTCCTCTACTCTATAAGGTCGAATATCCCAGAAAAATGCCCAAGAAACCATTTTAAACTCGTAAAACCATCTTGGAAACCGGCCAAACTAGCCGCAGGCACCCAGTGCGCCAATCTTGTGGCCCAGTGCGCCGATCCGGTGGCCCAGTTCGTCGCCTGGGAGCTAGTACACCGCTATGTTCTGTACTGTGTCCCTGGTGCGTCGATTCTGATTTTTTCCCTCTTTTTCATTGTCTTGTCCTGTTCTTGTGCTTTGACTTCCAATCATTAAACTCATCCTTTTATGATGCATTTTAGATCATTTATGTACAAAAATAAATCACACAAAGTAGTGATTTGTATGCAAAAGTAACAGTATGATCAATCCATAATACACCATTTAAACATAATTATCTCACACAAATTAAACCTCCCCAACTTAGTTCTTTTTCATCTCAAAAAAGGTTTAAAATGGATCACAACTAACATATCACCCTAACACTAGTTTAATGTTTCCCTACGTAAGTCTCTTGCAACATTACCATAATGGTTAAACAAAAACACCAAATTATCAGTCAACTATGTGTATGTGATGTGTGCTTAAGCATGTGCGAAAACGGGGTCAAGAATTAAATTTTAAAAACGATCAATGCTTCTAACTACACATAAACGGCAAATGTACCGATCAATAGCAGCGTAGCAAGTAAGACCGAGTATCGTCCAAGGACTCTCGGGACAGAACCAACATCACACTCGGAATTCTAAAGGTCATGCAACTTAACAGAAACTAAGGTCAAAATAGTCTTTTCACTAAACAAGCAAATGAGCGATTAACAAAGATCAAATATCAATCAAAGACAAAAACAGTTACCTAGGATGATTAAGAATTAAGTAATCAGTTTGCAGTCAAATTGGATCATGGACTCACCTTTGGGGATATGGTTTCTATAGATTAGGATACGCGACTGATGAGATTATGGTCTCTATGGAATGTCTACTAAACTTAGCACCTATGTCAGCTTCCACTTTTAGGTAGATACCTGTCACGTTACCTCCCAATTCTAAGGTTCCCAAACCAGATAGGTTGTCAATCTACTAGATAAAAGGTACCAGTTCACTCAGATATTCACACTCGGTTGGCTAAAGACTATAACTCCAAAATTAGGACTCATATAGCAAAAGACCAACTAATCCTAAGACAAGGATGCATAACCCTAACTTACTAGATTCAACACACAACCAAATCATCAAAACCGCTATAGACACACAGAATTTAGACCTAGCTATGGTTAATTTAGCCAAGTTCACACAAATGTAATCAATCTAAGGCTGGGATTTTACCTAAGAACAGTTCCAATTAATGGATCATAGTCCAATCAACCAAAAATCATACAAACATCATACAATCATCACATCTTAGGCAACTACAAAGTGTTTAGCCTAACATAGCAATCAAATCATTCACAACAATCATATTTATTATCAAAACAGTAGCAAAAGACATTATCAATTCATGCATAAACAGAAGAAAACCAGAAATCAAAGAATCAAACAACTTCAATGTTTAACCTAAACAATAATCAACTACATTAATGTACCAAACCAAAGCAAGCTCCAATCTTTACTCCTCCTCTGTGTTCTTCATCCAAAATCGTCTTTCAAAACGGCTGGAATTGACTTCTGGAACTTGGGATCAACCGAACTACAAATATTGGAAAATTAGGTTTTACTCGGTTTTATATTCTACGCGTATCGCGCAGGGTGGAGGAGGGGATCTACGCGTGTCGCGTAGGTTAAAATAGTCAGGACCCCGAATTTGCTTTTCAGAGTCCTATGCGTGGCGCGTAGCTATGATTGGCAGCAATTCTTCACAACTCCGTCTTGTTTCAACCCGGACACTCGTGCTCTCTTCGTTAATCTTCAAAACGCTCAAATTCAACACAAACTCCTACCAAATATGATCAGAATAAGTACAAGCACGAATTATGGAATATAACGAATTATAAACTAAAAATAAAGATAAAAGACTCAATATACAACTAAAATAGACTTGGAAAGAAGATGTGTTTACACCACCACTACATAAGGAATGTGATTTGTTCCTTTTTAATGATTTTTATTAATTGGGGGATGGGTGTTTTTTTTCATTGCTTTCCTTGAATGATTGATCTAATCAACGATCTAACCTATGATTTGACCCAATTCCTGACCTATTACCCAACTATGATCCAAACCATGACCCGACCCATGACTCACGCCATAAGTCAACTCATGACCCAAACCATGTGTCGAACCATGACCTGACCCATGATCAAATCATGTCCTGGCCCATGAACCAACACATGAAGCGATCTGTGACCTAACCCATGATCCAACCCACGAACCGACGCATGAGCTGAACACATAACTTGACCCATTAACAGACCCATGGCTCGAACTATGAGCCAACCCACAACCTGAACTATGACCCAACCCACGACCCAAACCATGACCCAACGTACAACTTGAACCACGAACCGACCCATGAACTGAACCACAACTCGATCCATGATCCAAATAATGACCAGAACCATGATCTGACCCAAATTGTACTTAATTTCTTTATCTTTTTCTGTCTACCAAACAATATGAAATAATGATTCTTTTCATTACCATTGGTGACCAAACATAACAATGGAATGGTAATGATCCATTCATTCTCTTGTCAATTTCATTACCTCATAATTTGTTTTCCCGGTTCAATTTGAAGATTTGCACAAACAGATACATGATTTTTTTTCAAAAATCGGGGGCCCTAACATTTTGGTGGCCCTAAGCCCTAGCTTGACTTGCTAAGCCTATCGAGCCACCCTACAAACCACAATCAGATTTTTCTATATAACCACAATCAATCTATCTATGTAGCCACAATCATATTTTTCGTTAGATCTGGAGACGCGGGGATCGAAGTTGTCGGAACCGTACTTGTCATATTTTTCGTTAAAATCGAAGACGCGGGGATCAAAGTCGTCGGAACCTTAGTCGCGGGGATCGGAGTTGCCGAAATTCAACTCAGAATTAGTTCTTGCATCGTCAACGGAATTGAAGTTGGTTTCTAAAAAGGTGATTTATAAAACAAAACCTCTCCACTTCAAAAATATTTTATCTGTTTAAAAATATTTTATTGAAATTAGTTATTTGAAAACATTTTAAATATGAAGCTGCTGTTTTCTGGTGTGGTGGCATTTATCATCGTCGTGATGTTGATGCATCATTAGTTGCTGATGGTTATGAAGGAAGATCGATTTTTGTACATTGATTTGTTATTTTTTAACGAAAGATAAAAGAACTTGTTGACTGATCTCTATAGAAATGTTGTATTTGCTACATTTTTACAGTTTTTATAATTATAAATTAATGATCCCTCTATATTATAGATGAATATAACTAAATTAATGTCTGCTATGTTATAAATCCAGACATTTATTACTTTCTCTTCGTATTCTATTTATCAGTTACGTGTACATGTATATATATGTTGACTAATGAGAAATATAAGAAGACGGTTCTCTCAATATCTCTCTGTTTTATATCACGTTATCAACACGTAGCTCTCATGCATTGTTAGATCAAACCATATATTCTGATTAGATTTCCTAGGCAATTCATTCAAAACATAAACAAATCAACAAATAAAAAGGATTTTCAGCCATCTGTAAGTTCGTAGTCACATTTGTGGTTCTGAAATGCCAGGTAAACAATCCGACCACTTCTTTTTTTATAGATTATGCAGAATAGTTAATTCATACATAGATGTTAGTAACAAATTTTGCATCACTCTGAAAAAAAAGGGAAACATGACCTTACATATATATATATATATAAACCCCCTTAATCATACAAATTAGTATCGGTCCGTATTAGCATGTTTAACTTTTGTTGCTACCAAATGAGTGTAATTGTTGGTTTCTTTTCCGCCGCAACTCACCTGCACGATTACACACACTTTCCACGTGAGGCCCTATGTATACCATCATGACGTTTTGTTTGAATTCTGACCTATGGTTAGTTTTAGTTTTTTTTTTTTTTTTTTTTTTTTTGGAACAACAACAAGGAAT
>WOUH02000041.1:3958095-3969852 GCA_009936405.2 Stevia rebaudiana | reverse complement strand
TGTTTATGAAAACGTATCATGTGTGTATATGTAATCTCACCCCGCATTAATAAAACAAGTAATGTGACAAAAGGGGCTATGAACTCACCTAATATGAGGAGATAGAATATAGATGAAAGAGAGTAGCGAGATAGTCCACAATCCTCTAGCGTAATCTCCGAGAGTCTTGAGTGATAGAGTGATAACCTCCTCAGAGAGTATGATAAGTGGATGGAAAGGAGATCCCTAGATTCAACGGTGAGAGTGACTCCATGAGCGTATAGATGACTTCCAGAGCGTATAACCGACTTCCCAAGTGTCTCCAAGATAACCCGGACCGAGCCTAACCTTCCCGGGGATGTTATGGTACTTGAGAATCAGTTTAAGAGTGAGAGAGTTCGGAATTGGGGTGTCGGGAAAGAGTTGATCGACCAACTCTTATATAGGTAGATCTGGGCGTTGCTCGCACCACGCGTAGCCTAGGTAAAAGCCCTGCGCGACGCGCGTAGGGATGAGGTGTGCGTGGGTGTCCCGTGTGATGCCACGTGTCTGATGACTCGCCTCTACCTCTCACCATGTGTCCCGTGACTCACCCACCATTTTGACATGTGTCCAGGTTGCTGCCAGCAATCTTGTGGCTTTGCCACGTGTCCTTGGCCCAATCACGAGGTGACACGTGGCCCTGACGTGTCATCTCGTGGTTTGATCAGACTGGTTAACTTGTTTTCGCGTTTCCTGTTTCATTAGGACTCCGTTTCGCGCGCGGTTTTCGCCTATGTTCACGATTTTCCATTTCCTATCTAACCCGATTGGTTTCATCTCCAAATGAGGTATCGGGTTTTCAGGCCTATGGAATATTGCATCGTTTTGCGTGTAACTTTCAAACCGTCGCTCGTATTGAAATTCCGTATACACTTAAGTGATTCGGAATACGTATTAGAACGTAATGAGAATATTTATTTCATATAAATATTGAATTATAAATGGCGTATCTCCGGATTTCAAATAGTCAAAGGCCGGAGGTTGATCGGTTGACTGCCTAAAAACGGCCAGTTGTTATAAAACCGCTATAGACACATGGAATCAAGACCTAACTATGGTTAATTCAGCCAAGTTCATACAAGTGTAACAATCTAAGGCTGAGATTTTACCTAAGAACAGTTCCAATTAATGGATCATAGTCCAATTAACCAAAAATCATACAAACATCATACAATCATCACATCATTGGCAACTACAAAGCGTTTAGCCTATCATAGCAATCGAATCATTCAAACCAATCATATTTATCATTAAAATAGTAGCAAACATCATCTTAGATTCGTGCATAAACAGAAACAATCAAGAAAACTAGAATTCTAACAAAGACAATGTTTAGACTAAATAGAAATCAACTAAATTAACAAACCAAACTATTGCAAGCTCCAAACTTTAAGCCTCCTGAGTGTTCTTCGTCCAAAATCGTCCTTCAAAACGGCTGGAATCGACCTCTGGAACTTGGGAACAACCGATCTTTAAATATTGGAAAATTAGGTTTTACTCGGTTAAGGACCCTACGCGTATCGCGCAGGGTAGAGGAAGGGATCTACGTGTCACGTAGGACAAAATAGTCGGGACCCCAAATATGCTTTTCAAGGTCCTACGCGTGGCGCACCGGTTGGCTTGATGATCCTGCGCGTGGCGCGTAGACTGGTTTGGCAGCAATTCTTCATAACTCCGTCTTGTTTCAACCCGGAGACTTGTGCTTTCTTTGTTAATCTTCAAAATGCTCAAATTCAACACGAGATCCTACAAAATACGATCAGAATAAGTACAAGCACGGATTATGGAATATAACGAATTATAAACTAAAAACAAAGATAAAAGACTCAATATAAAAAGAAAAAGGACTCGGAAAGAAGATGTGTTTACACCACATCCTGAGGTCCCAAATAATACCCAACTCCTAAGACTTATAACTATCAATAGAACTACGTACTAGCTAGTAAAATGATGACCTTTTAAAAGCATAAATATTGTCTAACTAAACCTAGCAAGCTTTCAGTTTCTATTACGTAAGCATTCGCATTCCTCACAAGTAAATCTCTCCACTACATTTTTATGGACTAGTATAGATGTCTAGTATTTTATATGAACACTTAATGCCGATAATGGAACAACATCAGCATAAGCTTGTATACCAATAACCTTTCTACCAATTAACACAATGTCACACATAAATCAAGAGAAATGTAACAAGTTGTAACAATGCTAAGGTGACGGTTGCGGATAGGAATTTAAAAGTGGCTAAAGTGGTAGAAATCCAAACAGGTTAGGTTTATTGACATTAATCATGACATTAAACAACTTGGTCAAATTGACCAGACTCTTCACTACATTTTTTTTCTGTGTTTCTTTCTTGTTTTCATGTTTTTTTTTTTTACTTTTTTTTCTTTTTTTTATTTGAACATAAATGAAGCAACGATTATACCACAAACACCTATGCACCAACTTAACCGGATCTCTGCCACATTGGTTCAAAATGAAAAAAAAAAAAGGCTAACAAAGGCTAAAACTAGTGACATACGTGGGCTTCAACAAATAAAGGTAAAGGCTCAACAGTGCGACTAATGGATTGCTTTAAGGTAGGAGGATCAACAAACATGTATCAACGCAAAGGTTAGCCCTAATGCCTCTATCATGTTCATGCAAGCTTGTGTTTATGGTCTTGATATGCATTATTCACACAAGTTCTACAATAAATGCAACATCATGTCATACTCTCAACAAGAAAACAAGTAAAGAAAATGAGCCGCCCATTATATGTAACATGTAAAATGCTTAATTAGGCTCAAAACTTTCTTGGAAACGGAGGAAATTTGGTTAAAATACGAAGCACACATGATATTTCCCTAAAGCTTCCCACCTTTGGTTAGACATTCCAATTTGATTTCTAAAAACATCTTACTATGACAACTTTATCAAGCAACTTAAGGAGGTAACCATGATAAAAAAAAACCTATCCATGTCATTAGTAAATGATAACTAATATTTTACATGGCAAACTCTGTTTCGTGCACAATTAAGACAATATTTGAGGACTTTTTCCTTGTTTATTTAATATTCTCTTCATTTTTCACCAATTCATTCATCATTCTCAGCCTCACTTCACATCACATAAAATGTTTTTGGCTTAATTCATCCCCCAACCTCCCAACCCAACACTTATAATCCAAACACACTCACAATTCACATATTAAGCAAACACCACCGAACACAAGTTAACTTACACTAATCACAAAAATAAATAAATAAAAATAAATCTAAAATTGGAAATAATAAAATACATAAAAGTCAAAGGAACAAAGACTTGTAAGTTGTAATAGATAACCGAGTCCCTGCATGCATGCACGCCATAAAGTGACTCCATCAGACCCATATAAACATATTGCATCTTGTACGGGTAGGGTTGGTTTTGTTGGCTTGATCATTCCCAGAAATATGGAGCTCTTTGAATCGGATTCTCATGAAAATCTACTGGATAAGTGATGAGATCAACGTGCTCGGTAAGAGGCAAACCTCTATATCGCTCAAAGTATTCAGCCTTACACATATCGACCTACTATATCCGACTTTCAGTTGTATGGGTTGATAGATTTGTTTGACAAGCTAGGATGAAGAGAGACACTGAAGAGCAAAAACTCCACAGAAGGGAAGATATACATTAAAGAATTAGTGAAGTGGCTGTTAAATTTAAATAGAAATAATGGATCAAATCCAACATTCACAACACAGTTGGTAGGATAAGTGAACAAAAAGAGACTCACGTTTGTCATTTGCTACTTTTGGGTCACGTATGATGGTTTTGCATCCCCTCGGTTCCTTAGAGCATCTTCTCGTTGGATCCTATTCTCTCGTCAGTTAGTCCTCTCGGTGGTGGTCACGGTAATGTTGGGCTTTCGTAGGGATTAGATTATTTTGTTTGTTTGTGGGCTTCGCATGTAAACGGTGGATATATAAACCGAGTTATTAGTTTAGGTTAACAGAGTTGTTCATAATTGTTTTAGTTTTTCTCGGTGATCATCAAAAACAAATAGTAATCGTTTATCATTCTTCATCTTGTTCGTGTTCTTATTATTGTGAGTTTGTTTAGATTCCGCATAAACAAACCGTTTAAATCGATATCACGCTGTTAGAATCGGATACGGGACTAACAGCTACAATAGAAAAGAATGCTAAATTTGATACTAGAGCCGGATCCCGCAAGAAATTATGTGAAGATGACTCCAAGGATTATTAAGTTTTCCGCTTTGATACCATCTAGATTCGGTAAGTCGGTGTTTTTTATATATTCAACATTCAACAATGAGTTGTACACGGATTATATATAAGAAACAATAAGAACATAAAGTGAATAACTTTCTTTTAGTTAGCTACTAAACAAATATATCATATATATTACAATATCATGTACAAAATGCATAAATGCAAGAGATAAGATATATAGGGACGAAGAGGATGGAGGTGGACACCAGTGTTTGAAATCTGATGAGGTCTGGGGTCGCTTGACCCTCTAGACGGTTAGGCTTTCATTTAGTAGGGTCAGCCGATCAGGTTTTCTGTTAATAAGATCACTAAAACAGTCGAATTTTTATATAGCTTAACCCTTAGAATGTCATGTTAAAGTAACCAAGCGAAAAAGGAGAAAAAATAAAAATATATGAATTCTTCGGCAACAATTTTTTACGAATTTTTTTTTACATAAACTCTATTTATTGATTCATTAATTACATTCAATGTGTTACAACATAACATATCATTATTAAACGAGAACTTTAAAGGACATGTGTTCGGATACAATCAAAAACTGTCTAATAAATTATTTACTAAAACGTTAAATAATCACAAAACTTAGTATACTATAAGACTAGAAATTCCTAATGTAGACAAGTTATTCGAGTGAAAAATTAAATTTTAAGGTAACGTTTTGTATGCACGAATGAACGTTAGGATGGAATGACTCATTAAATTGGAATGAAAAAAAAAAATGTTTGATTATTCATAAGAATGGAATACATAATTACATAAGGAATACGATTCTTTTCTTTTAATAATTTTCATTTCTTGAGGATTGAGTGCTTTTTTCCATTCATTTTCTTACAGGAATGATTCGATCAATGATCTAACCTATGACTTGACTCATGATTGAAACTATGACTTGACCCAGACTCCACTTATTACTCAACCCATGGGCCAAACCATGACCCGACACATGACCTGACCCGTGAATAAAACCATGGCCTGACCCATGACACGAACCATGAACCGACACACGAAGCAATCCATGACCGAAATGGCCAGGCCATGAGTCGACCCACGACACACGAACCAACTCACGACCCGAATAAATGACCCGATCCATGTATTATATTTCATTCCTTCATCTATTCATGTCGACCAAACAACATGAAGTAATGCTCAATTCATTACGAATGGTAACCAAACATGACCGTGGAATGATAATGATCCATTTAATTCCATTAACTCGTTGAGTGACTTAATTAGAACATTTTTTAAACTTCAGTAACTTAATTATAACACTTTTTAAACTTCACTATCCTAATTAACACTTTTTAAACTTCAACGACTTAATTAGAACACTTTTTAAACTTCTATGACTTAATTGAAACACTTTTTAAAACTTAGTTATTATTATTTATGAATATCACTTGATGAGTTTGTTTGGTGAGAAGCTTAAGGTTGATGTTCATCTCATTTCCTAGAGAAAAAAAGAAATAAATATTATTCTTTAATGTGGCATAATTGGCATGGTTTGGTAATTAATGGGTAAAAACAAGTAACTATCTTGGTATGAGTTTGAAAAGAATGAGTGTAATGGTGTCTTGAAGCATACAAATAAACTTTATTTGAACACCAACATATGATGATTTCCAATCCATGCACGCAATGTAGAAAATTTATATTTTTTGTTCCCCAAAAAGAACGATATAGCTTCTAACACCTCACAATAACATCTCTATATAATCATGTCACAACATAGCCCGTGACACGGATTACTTGCAAAACAATGTTTCTCGTGTTTCATTGCCCGTCGTCGGGTTCACCCTAAAATGCAGAAACAATTGATCATTTTTAAAACTCGACACGAACAATTACGAAAAACTAATGAACATAATTAAGTCAGGAGGTTTAGTAGATTAATTACCCATCAGCAATTTTACATAGATATTCCTTTTGATCTTCTCTTAGAGGTACATCAGTGAAATCTGTAAATAATAACAAAGAATTTATAAAGTTGAATACAATAATATATTAATCTATAATTAAAACAAAATTGTACCTGCGCCTGTTATGATCGATCCTTTGAAAGATGTGTTCCCCGTAGCAAGTGCTCCTTCCAAGTTGGCGTTTGTCAAATTCGCCTGTAAAAATTTATAAAATGTTTCGTGGATTCTTTTTATAAAGTTTTGAAAAATCAATCATTTTAAATATTAACCTTTGTTACGTTTGCTAAAGAGAAATCCGCGCCTCTAAGATCAGCATCAGAAAGATCAGCTCCTGAAATTTAAACCTCATTTTAAGTTTGATCCAAAATTAGAGTTACATGGTTCTGTTTTAAATACTTTCACAATAAGAGAATGACATTAGGAATTACATATATCACCTTTAAACCCATATATATAGAGATTCTTTGGATACTAAAATTTAATAGGATGACACAAATTTTATATATAACTTTAATTTTGGATCAAACTTATGCTCACCAACAACAAAATTGGAAAAGTAAAAATCAAGAAAACCTGTTAAATCGGCATCAAAGAAGCTAGCTCCAAGTAACTTTGCACCCTTGAAATTAGCTTGTCTCAAAATGGACTGCAGTAAAACGAGGGAAAAAGATGACAATTAGAACATAAATCTGTTTAAGTGAAGGCTAAATCATTGATAAAAAAGTAACAATTTGGGTTTATGAACTGTAATTAAGCTGATCTTCTTCAAATTTTGCACCTAATCTGGTGTAATTCGAAGTTAAAAAACCCTAATTTTAAAACGTCATTACCGTTTTGAAATCTTGTTTGATCAATGTCTTGCCGCTAAAATCCTTTCCGGTAAGATCCTGTCCTCTCGTTACTTCAGAACCATACGGTCCTCCACCCTTGATCAAATCATACAAACATTATCAATCAAAATTTGATAAATTGCAAATATTGAAATCATGATTACGAAATATGAACCGACCTTGAATGCGAGGGCAGGATCAGCGGCGAAGAAGAGGGAAGCAGAGACTAGAGCTGTAATGCAAGCTTTAGAGATCGATTCCCCAAAATTGATTACAGAATCGTCAGTGATTTTGATTTGGGTTCGTCCCTGTGCATAGACTCTAGTCGTTTCATGTGTTTTTATAAGATCAGAGATGAAACTAATTACAAAATGAACTGAAAGAAGAGGTTACCAATTGTGGAGAATTAGAGATTTGAAGATTTGAGAGATGTGGGGAAGAAGGTCTGCAATTGAGTTTGGAGCTACAGAAGGTGAAGTTGAGAACCGCCATTGTTAAGTTTGTGGGGGAGAAACCATATGGATGGATAATTCGGACATCACTATAGACGAATACTTTTAATTGATTTTTTTTTTTTTTTTTAACAAATGAAAAATTTCAGCTAAAATGCCCGAAAATGATTTATCTTAGTATTTTTTTTTAAAGTATAAGAAATTGCAGGGTAACCATGTATATGTTGGAGGTTTTAAAGTTTGATAATTGCAGCTTATTGTCTTTGTGGATTTTTCTCGTTTGTAGGTTGAGCTTGTATAATGTCTCAAATTTGTGGACTTGAGTTAAAAGGAAGTTTCAAAGTGTCCATCAAAGTTTCTAACTATTGATCACACCAAAAAATCAACAATGCATCAAACTTACTAAAAAAACGAGGTCTTGCAAATATAGGAACGCTTGACTAGTTTAGAGCATTCACATTTGAGTCTTTAAAAATTATGTGAGACAACTATTTATATTATAGAGATGTGTTTAAAGTGGTTGTGAATAGAGATATATATAGAGAAAACTGATGAAACCAGTAAATATATAAAAACACTGTTCATTAAAATAAATTTGAAAGATAAAAAAGTTTTGATAAAGGTATAAAAATATTATTTAATTAAATAGGAGAAAGAAAAATAGTAATAAAGGTATAAAGAATTATTATTTAATTGATTAGAAAAAAGAGAAGTAATTTTTAGTGAATTATAAAGATTAAGAATGTGCTTTTGATGTGAATGCTCTTAAAGCTGCAATCTTTACAGGACGATTGTGGATCTTTGACACAGTTGATCTGTAAAAAGCTTTTAGTGATGACAATGAAATACTTTCAATTGGCATATCTGAGTTTAGGTCTTGAGGGTCAAGAATGTTTAATGAGGAGACTAGGAGAGGATACTTACAACTTAATATGTGATCGTAAGTTAGGGTTTATAACTTGTAACTGATATATTGTCAAAGGTGTAATGTCTAATGCTACAAATAGTTCTTAATCAATCGTATGAATGAGATAGAGACATTGATGAATTAAACGGTTAATCTTTTCTTCAGTTTTTGTTTCTTCTCTCTAACTTCTACTATTTCTTCTTAGATTTGTACCATATCAAAGTGTGATTTGAGAGAGATAAATGAGAAGCTCGACAGGAGTAAATTGTAAAAATAGCCACAAGTAGTAATTAGTCATTATATAAAGCTTTACACAAATTTTACTAGGAGTTAATCTTAAATCACAAGAAGCATGATATATCATCAAAACCACATCTCCTAATTACAACCATTGAAAGTTAGACCCCAAAAACGTGACTTGAGCTAAATCACATAGACCATTTAAGTAAATTTATATATACACATGTATATATAACATGAGGGTTTCCCTACAAAGTAAATCTCGTATGAGAAGCATAGAACGGCTCGAGGTGGTGATACGTGTATATAAATGGTCTAATACGCGGGGAGTTATCTACATCCACTTTTTACGCTATGTTTATACAACACATAACACAATACGAAAGTTACAAGCATAATGCAAACCTGAGATCAATTACAAATCGAAATATTATTTAGTTGTTCACGATCTAGTTTTAACAGGTTTTTATGTTAAACTGTGAGCTAAACAATTTGTAATAATGTTTCGTTACTGAAAACCAAATCAAATTGCTAAAAACTAGAAGTAGGCCTAAACAAACCATAACAAATGATTTAGTTCTATATTGTTTTCATGGTTTGGGCTCAGTATATCTTGATAAAAAATTACCAACATTAAATCAATAATGTCTAAGCTATTTTAGAAACTTCAATCATTTTAACTAAATTTGTAGTTTTAAGTTTCACCTAGCCAAACTTGTAGAATAAAAAAGTACAGAAGATGAATTGAAACAGAGAATTACTAATCAAATCTGAAACTTTGATTATCTTTGAGGCATACCAATTACCAAACTGTTTTATCGAATAAAAGTCTAAAACTAAGATGAACAAGAACATTATTTGATTATGAGAGAGATATGAACGTGCCCTAGTGTTTGGAAGAAGGATCACATTATTCACACAAATCCTTTTGGGTCATTAATGGGCTAGTAATATGAATTGGGTTTCCACACGTTTGAGATACAGACCCAACTAAACAATACTTCAATTAAAGCCCAAAATAAATGCACAAACGCCAATTATTTAAATGTTGCAAACTCATTAGCTTAAACAAGTCTATCTCCCTCTACTAACATGTTAATTTACTAATACATTTATGTGATCCTAGCTAATCCAATACTACAAAATTCATATTAATAATTAATAAAATTACCAACAAAACTGACCCACAAAACCATGCCTGACTCATGTGTGATACCCCAAAATTTTAGGTAAAACCTTTATTAAATTTTAGTACGTTACAATGCGTTTGATTTTCGTTATCATTGATTATTGTGAAACGAATTGCTAAATAAACCGAGTCATTAATAACTGACCACATGAAAGGATATCCATCACAAACCAACAACAATTAGTAAGCATAAATCACACTTAATAATAGAAGAAACATATGTACGTATCAATCATATATATATATATATATATGTAATTGAGACTTTCATGGTTAACCAATACAAAAAATTATAAAAAAAAAAGGAAATCTAAATTCATATGTATACATACATGTGACGTACTAGAAGGAAAACATGAACCTCCTTTTTATTCATCAAATAAACATAAGATAACCTTTACACTGCCATAAAATAAAACGTGGGCTCCATTCCTTAGCACACCTCACATCAATTCCATGATTCAAGAAACTCAATGCCTAAATTAGAAGTGTTGTGTTCACCATAGAAAAGGGATGTTGACTTCTTCTACTTTGGGTTATGAAGGAAATAAGAAAGATTCTAACACACAAAATTCTGCCCATTCCTTTCTCACACTCCTCTAACCGAATACCCACTTCAAAGAGAACCTTGGAGCAACCATTAATCTCCATCATCATTTCTCCCCACCTACAAACGACTCCAGCCCCTTAAACCCCTCTATAGCATCTTCTAAACACTTTCACTCAGTCATTTACAAGCACATTTTGGGTACAAACAGCAGCAAACGAAGGGGATCAAGAACCGAGCGTCGGGTCGCGGTTTTGGGGTTTTCACAAAGATTCTCGCCTTCTCCCTACTAAACGCACGTAAGGATCCACTCCAAACACCTTCTTAACACTCTCAAAGAACTTAAACATAAGTTAAACATGTATTCATGGGTTAAACCAACAAGAAAACACAAGAAAAATTAATTGGAAAACAACTATGTAAAAACCGTTTTCGGACAGAATGTAATAGCAAACTTACACGACCCATATCTTGCTCAAAACTTACTCAAATGATGCAAACTCGGAGTCCATGACTAAGTACTCTGAGTTAGCTTTCCAAAGACTACAAGAACTCGGTCTAACTCGGTCAGACCAGTTCGTTATGACCCGGACAAGTTAAGGTGTCGGTTTTGTACCTTCGAACATAATCAGTGTTTTTGACCATCTAAACGTTCGAATCACAAAAAGTATAAAACTAAAAAGTTGTTCAAAATATGTTAAAATAGTTGACTGTAAATTTTGGTAATTTGTGGAGCCCGTTTACTATGTTAAAAGCCTTAATGAAGTTGATTTGCTGAATCTGCCAAATCTGAAAGTTTGGGAAAAACGTGATTTATAAAGTTTAGGGTAAAAACTGCCATTACTTGAAACTAATGGACTGAAACAGTGGTAACTGAACTTAAGGGTGAAATGTTTCATAAAATGACTGATAGTTTTAATAAATTACATAAATGGTCCTTGAACTTTGTTAAGATTTTAAAAAGTGTAAAAATGTAGTTTTTACCAAAAATGACAAGTTTTAGAAGTTATGGACTATTTTGCAAATCTAATATTTAATATTTTATATAAAACCCACAAGTATGTTTATTTGTCAAAAATGACCCCTAGACTTATAGATAATTGTCAAAATGCGTTTTGTGAGTTAAAATGGATATTTTATAAAAACGCATCGTTATAATGCCGAAATTTTATAAAAATACTTAAAATATATTTTAAGAATATATAACATATTTTGGGAAATAATATAAGTTAATTTTTATAACTTATAATAAAACCACTGAGAAGGTACAAACACCTACCCGACCCAAAGTTAACCCAACGAGAAATCAAACTCAAAGCATAAACTTATAAACTCGTGAATTTGTAATATTCACTAAGTGTAACAAAACTTATATAACACTTGAAC
>WOUH02000041.1:3912828-3926361 GCA_009936405.2 Stevia rebaudiana | reverse complement strand
ACATTTTTAAATTTCATTTCAATATATATAATAGGCTATTTATTATTTCACTCTCTAAATGCATATCAAAGAAAAAATACAGCCGTCGTTATAGACCAACAAAATGAAAGCATTTGTTGTTTTTAGCCAATCAAAGTAATTCACTGTTGGTTTTTAAAGACTTACAACAACTCCCTAATGAGGACACGTAAAAACCACTATTCATACTTCTTGTTAAATCATATAGGTATAATTATGTGTATTTTGTTCTAAAAACAAATTTATTATACTTTATATATACACTTCTAAAATAATACAAACTAATATAACTGTTCCCCGAGTTCGACCATATGATCTCCCCTCTGAGAAAAATATTAAATCTATTAATTGGGCTAGTCCCTTAATGTGGTCTATGTGTATTGTTTTATCTATTTTTTAAGGATCACATATTTTTCTGATTTTCTCAATTTTAATTTTAGTAGTCACATATTATCAGCTCAAATTAATCATAAAAAAAATCAAATATATGTTATGCCTAAAATTCCGACGACCTATCTTTCTATATTATTTTTCTCCCAATAAGGTGTTTGTGCATTGTATACGTACGTATGAATAGTTGGGTAAAAAGGGATGTCACATTCCATGTGGGAAGCGAGCAAGAAGTCAAAGTAGGAGGGATATCTCAAGCTAAAAAGATTTATATATAGAAAGTATTAATTAACAAATTAACAAGCCGGGAGTTTGAGCTTGAACAATAACAAAACATTGAGTTCAAGCTCAAACACTTACAGAAATTTATCCAAGCTTGAGTTGAGCCTAAATTTCTTACGACTCAACACTTCTTAACAGCTCCTGTATGCATCCTTTATAATACAATAAACTTTTACAATCTAGGTGACTAGATATAACATATATGAATAAAGCTTGATGTTATAGGTTCAAGCCGTGGGAGACAGCCTCTTGTACAAAAGGTGCAGGGTAAGACAGCGTACAACAGATCGCGATCCGGCCCCTCCCCAGACCCTGCGCAGAGCAGGAGCTAAGTCAAGCACCGGGTACACCCATGAGCAGAAGCAAGCTTAACCATGTCATCTTGTTATAATTTGAGCAAAAACAAGCTCGGTTTGTACTTTGTAATCGGTTTGTAAACAAGCTAATTAGTGTTTTACTTTTTTTGTAAATATGGTGCTATTATCAGTAATCCGTAAGAAGAATTTTTATTTTTATTTTTTTTAGTGAATAAGAACCTTAAATTTAAATTAGCTTTAAATTTGAAGTTGCATATGCATCTACAATAAACTAAAAAGAAACATGAAATCGTTCAGAATTGAAGCATTATTACAACGATAAAGAAATTATATAAACTATACCCTACAGAATTATTACAATACATTTACCCTTTTTTTCATGTCACAAATTATACTTGTATTCTATCTTCATTTGTCAAATGTTCCAACTAATTCAACACCACCCAACTTTCTTGCTAATTAATCTCCTACAACAAACACCATCAAAGATCATCTTTTTTCATGGTTTAACTTTCCATAACTTGTCCTGCAAGAAAAGCAACCCATGATCTTCAATCCAAAAAACAAAACGATGCCATTAAGCCGGTTTCCATATCGAATTCGCGTATAAAATTCGCCCTTTCCACCCCTGCAACAACCAATACCCATCTTCATCAACAACAAAATCTTTATGGTAATCAGAAACCGCCCAATTTTTAGCCATCTTCACAAACTCTTGATCAAACGCCACCTGGCGAAATCCCGCTCGTTGATTCCTAACCTGCCATTGTTTATAAGTCTCCGGTCGTTCGATCCTCTCGCCACCTTCACAAGCAATCACATTCATCGCCTCACGACCCCATATCGTTTTCTCAACCAGCATTCGTTCTTCGGTCAAACGGTCAACCGTCGCATCAACCATATCAAACAAAGAAGAAAAGAAAAACAAAGCCTCTCTAAACCTCGTGACAAAAAAAGGCGCGTTATACGACCCGTTCACGACCCCTTGTATAAAGATTTCAGGGTTCATTTTCCTAATAAGATTTAAAACCTTATTTCTTGGAGAATCAACAATAACTGTTTCATCAAGTAAGTTTCTAAACCTGTAAGCACAATTTACAACAAGTGTTTCATCATCATCAAGTTCAAGATCTTCAATTCTAATTGTTTCCCATTTTTGAGCAATCGCTTTGAATTTAAACCTAACACCAAATGTTTCAGCATAATTTGCTAACCGACGACCCGTTTCTTCAACCCGTTGGGCCGGTTTAAAACCAGGACACGGGAAATCAATCCCAGTGATCCGAATCTCCGGTGGCCCATTGGGCCTGATTGAAAGTTGCTGTAAAAGACAAGGCCATTGGAAACCATAAAGAATTCCAAAATCTATTATATGGATTTTGGTTTTGTTTTGTGCAACGCGCATAATAGTTTTATTAGCAACAAAATAGGAAATTTTGGTAAACGGGAAGCATCCGAGGAATAAATGGTAAGCTTTTAATACATCAACCGCTGATGTGGGCCTAGAAAGAAGGGCTTTGTAGATTTGGGTTCCTGATCCGGCCATACGGGCCTCAAGCCCACCAGAAAAATAATGGGCCAATCGTTGCATCCCATCGCCTGTAGGCGAAGCATGTTCTCTGATCCGTTTTAGTAAATCGGTTACACCCCTTTGGTCATTGGCTGAAACCGATTGTGCGCACAGGCTCAAAAGTGTTCTCAAATCCACCAACTCCTTTTGTTTCTTCACACGCGCTTTAACCCCATTAGACCCCTTTAATTGACCCGGTTGACCTTTATCAGCGGATTCTTTGCGAACAAATTCACATTGAGAAGGATGAGTTTTGGCTCCACCACAAAGCAACACATCATCAAACATTTGGGATCTTACAGTTGGTTCACTATAAACTGCAGATTGTTTCAAATTACTTTCATCCTCAAAAAGATCTCTGGAATATGGATTTTTTTTCCCTCTTGATCCATCTGAAACAGAGCTAATTTCATGTTTCTTCTCTGTTTTGATTATTTTTTGATCCAAAACACCAGTTCCTACATTAGATTCTAAGATCCTACCATTGATAAGAAACCTACTTGCTTCATCTATACTTTTAAGTCGGTTATCTGAAAACATATCTGGAGAACTTAAAATGCTAACAGGTGAATCCATTAACCCATCAATGACATTAGTAGTACTGTTAAACAAGGTGTAAGATGGTTGAAATCTAGGTTGTGAATCAAAAATATTCAATGTATTAGATAGAAGAAAAGAATCACTAACTTCACAGGTAAGATTTGTACCACTCATGGAGATCTTGCTATCAATAGAAGTTATGGATTCTGTAGCAGGATATTGATCTTGATTTATAAGAACATTATGGTAAGATTTCTCTGCAGCAGGAGCTTGATCTTCAAAATGATCTTCATCTTTCACCATAAGAGCATTATAAAAAGATCTTTCTGCAGCTTGAAGAGCAGCAGACTCCTGAAACATGCAGTTTTTCTCCTCTATATCTTCTTCCATCAGCATCTGGTTTATATACTTAAGAACTAAATCACTAAAATCAGAATCAGCATGAAGATCTGCATCATCTTTGAAGCTAGATTGAGGAATATGATTACTAGGACCAGAATCGGACAACCTCGTAGGTAGATGATGTCGGAAATCCCAATCTGTAAATGATTCGTTAAAATTCATCGCCTTTAGAAACTTCTGATCTGACAGAATCGAAGCATATTCGTTGCATTTCATTGCCTTCAGATCCGATAAACCACTATCCGCCTTCAATCGTCCATCCATGACCTACTATTGCCAGAAGACAAGTTTTATTATCAACTGAAAATCGTATACCATAAATTCCACAACAACAGACCAGTAATAACTTGAATTACTGGTGATTTTGTGTGTATAAAGGATCCAATAACATTAGAAAACCTTAAGAAAAGTATTATCCAACGATCAACAACTATACATATACATATGATACAAAAAGATAGTTGTCGGTGAATATAGAGTGATTTACCAGAGACAAACCCTAGATGCGACCGAGAGAAGTAAACGAATGAAGAAAACGCGGAATGGATATTGGCAGTTGACTAATTGATTCCAACATAGGAAACATGAAAAGTATGATATACATTTTTTTATAAATAACACAACTCAACAAACGTGTGACTTTGGATACGGTATTAACTATTAAGACTAGATATTGCAAATTGGGCAAGTTGAGTAATGGGTCAAACGTGCACCGGTCAAAATGAGTAACTTATAGGTTTGGGTCAAAACAAGACTTAATGAGTAACTTATATGCTAACTGATTCATTATTATCACCTATGGATAAGTGAATGCTCTCATTTAAGAATCATTGGCTTCTGAGAGAATTGTTCATGATTTGATATGTTATTTCAACAACTAAGAGATCTATTCGAGGAACATGGGGACTAATTGAAGTAATGAGCCTCCCAAAACGGTTTGCAACAATGGATCACAAATTTTGTAGCTTTTAATATGAGTATAATGAGGCTATATTGAAAAACTGAAATAATCGTGTCGTAAGTTGTTCGCTACTACGTATATGTGGTACAATTGCACCATATATGCAACATGACATATTTTAATTTGTAATATATGCAATAATACTGTTTAATGGTAATTCGCAACTTGTAATCTTTTGAATTCGTATACGTGTTTTCTAAAATGATATATTTTGTTATTACTTTGTTCTTTTCATCTATTTGTATATACTGATAGATGCAACATGATAGATGCAACATGACATATGAAGTATGCTGTTAATTCATGTATTTTAAATTTTAATACTTTAAACTAGTTTGACTGTTTCTTATAATGATTTATTCTTTTCCTTTTTTAATATATATTTTATGCTGCAAAAATACTACATATATATATAGTATCAGACAACTAAAGCACTTTTTTTAATATAGCTTTATTGTATTAGTATTAAATATTAAAAAAAATGTTATTATGTGATGCAAAACGTTTAAAAAATAATAATGTATAAGGGAATGAAAAAGTATTTAAAGTTAATTTAAGTAGTTTTTTGGTTCTTGTATCAAGAGTGGTTCTCTCATAAACCACCCCCTTATTTGCATATATAATCATAATGAGTTTAAATAAAACTCTTAGATATATAAAAATCAGAATCTTACCTCTTACATGGTAGGTATTGGGTTTAAACTTAGACAAAAAGTATAATAGTTTAAGAGTAATATAAGAATATTAGTATATATTTGATGTTAGAAAGTAAATAAAAAAAATTAGACGACTATAGCCCCCAAAAAATTTCAAAAAAATTGATACTCTGATAGTCATTACATGCAGGAAAGGAGTGTCGTCGCTTCCACAATGACACTATCCCACAGAGGAAAAAAAAGAATCCTCGTAGAGAAAACCGCAAGTTTTAACTTCATCACTTGATAGCTCTTGAAAACTTGAACCCTCTAATACTAAACTTGGCCTAATCTTCAGAAAATGTATTGAGGATTTGACTATTTGCATGCCCTTCCCGATGATTTTGCTGCTTTGTGCGAGTCCAAAAAAAAAGGCTTCTATATGTAAAACTTTTCTCACAAATCAACGATACTGAGATCAAATTAGTCAATAAACAGTACAAAACAATAATATTGTAACAAAATGATGTTTTTCACATAACTAAATAAATTGTGTGTCGAATCATGGTTCGGGCCATTGGTCGGGTCGTGCTCGGGTTATGGTTAGAGTCGTGGATCGGTTCTTCATTTTGAAACTAAATAATTCAAATAAATAAATAATAAACCAAATTCTCTAGTGGTTTAAGAACCTGATGATGAATTGTTGATTTGTTTAGTTGTTCTTCAATCTTCAATTCTTCATCTCGTCGCCTGTCGAGGTCTCAAGCACGCGAGCAAAATTTGATTTTGGTGGCCGATTGGAATTCTATTTTTATATAAAATTCCCGTTGTTTAAAACCTCGTATTTTTCTAATACGACAAAGATGTAACAAATATCATTAGTTATGATTATGAATATATCAAATTTATTTATTTAATAAAAAATGAATGTAACTATTTAATAAAACTGAGAAATGTTCGGAGTGCAAGACTGTGGCATCTAGCAAAATTGGCTCTACTAATTTCATAAGTGGCAAGTTAGTTAATTGTTATTCAAGAGTAGAAGACTATGTTAGATCATCACCTATTACACGTTTTAAATAAATAAGATATTAGATAGTTAAGAGATGAAATAAAAATATAATATAATATTGAATAAAAGAAATACTTAGTTAGGAATAAATAAACTCTGAATAAGTAAACTGAGAATGATGAAATAAGATAAGTCTTTAAGAAAATCTCGGGCTAATATAATCGTGACAATTTTGTTAGGTATAATTGTTTTAGCCTATATACATCTTCATCACTTTAGTGCACATGAGACATGAGAGGAGAGGCAGAGTCCGACCACCTCAGTCGGTCATGCCTTTAAACACCCCCCTCCTTATGACCGTGGGTGTGGTGGAGCGTAAGTGTGGTCTCTTGTGTCGCCCCATATTTTGTTTTATCTTTTTAGTTTTTCATTTCTAAAACAGTAGATCTCACCGTTTTACTCTCACACTTAATAACTCACTATACCCTACTTTGGTCACACTCACATTGCATACGCGATGTCACTTTTGATTACCCTCGTACATGTAATACACATACTATTATCTTAGACATGTTCAATACCATTTATTATTATAAAAAGTAACAGAGAAATAATTATAAAAGGACTTTTTTTGTCATGTCACATGATAATTAATTAAAATTGGTCATTTTATAAACACTAGTTTATTACAATAGTGGCAGTTATCAGTTAAACATTAATAATACTTAATAACTAAGTGTCCGAACATAAAAAAAGAATATCCACAATATAAATATGTTATATTAAGGTTTTAACCAATCACCACCAAACATTAAGTATCTCACTACCTAATAGTTTTTTTCTCTTTTCCTTTCTTAACAGCCACCATCAAATTGTTGTCAAGCACAAGAGTAGAGAAATAAGAGTGGGTCAGAGGGCTAGAATGGACCAAAAACTGTCCTTTTACACTTTAAATAATGTCAATTATTTATAAAGATTATTTTTTGAGAGAAATGTTAAACGTATGAAACCTATCAATAATTATAGACCTTATTAATACAATGGTTGAGAGAAATGTTAAACATATGAAACTTATCAATAATTATAGACCTTATTAATACAATGCTAACTAATAAGTGATAAGATAAATTACATTTTGCGCTAGAAATAAAATCATGAAGAGGGTTAAAGAGTAAAAAATGAATAAAAATTAAATGAAAGCTAGATTCAAACATTGAAAATTTGTGTGATGAACACAAACACAAACACAAACTATTCAATGGTTCACATTTTTTAAACATTTTGTCATGGTTTGATGTTTGAAACATCTTTATCATCTTTTAATTATACAAACCAACTAAACCAAAATCAGAAACAAATAAAGGAAATAATTAAGGATCAAGATGAAATAAACAACATTAAAATTTTTACAAAATGCACAAGGGTATCTATCTACCTAACAAACCAAACGAGCAACCTTACAGTTTATGTTAGATTGCCATTATTTCAACTCCCAAATAGTTTACAGAACCCACCAAATGAATCAAGATTCCTAAAACCCTAATATTTTTCGACATCATCACTAACTTTACATTTGAGTCTCCAAACTCTTCTGATTCTTCACAGATTGCTTCGACTGATGCTGCGACCAATACGCGTGTGCAGCCAACACGCGGTCTAGAAGATCTTGGGGCACAGGTTCTCCCCTTCGTTGTTGAGGCGCGATACTTGCTGTGTGAACCAAAGT
This sequence comes from Stevia rebaudiana, assembly GCA_009936405.2. Classification (NCBI taxonomy): domain Eukaryota; kingdom Viridiplantae; phylum Streptophyta; class Magnoliopsida; order Asterales; family Asteraceae; genus Stevia; species Stevia rebaudiana. The sequence continues at coordinate 3,918,508 of WOUH02000041.1, read as the reverse complement.
TTTCCATTTATCCTGAAAAAAATATTAAATGTTAGTCTTTATTTATTATCAAAACAGGTAAAATTATGAAATAAGCTGGAAAAGAAACGATTCAAACGGGTCAAACGTGTCAACAACCACTCAAAATGCATTTTAAACGCATAAAATCTTCAAAACCATTTTCGTCAAAAAGTTATATTACCAAATTAGTAAAAAAAGTATAAAAAAACTAACTAAACTTGACGGTTGTTACCTTCAAGTCGACATAAGTCCGATGGTTTGCATCATCAAAAGCACGCATTTTAACATCACGCCATCTGCGGAATATTATAACAATCAGATGTTAAATAAAACCAAGATTCATTCTATAAACAAATATTTTGATTAAAATTTATAAAATTCACACCTTCCAGCTCCAAGGGTTTCAACAGCTTCCACAAGTGCTTCAACTTCTGTAACAGAAAACGGTCTCCTTGTTCTCCTTTGTGAAAATTCATACTTTTTGCTTGATTTTTCACTCGGCGGGACCACCGAGAGTACTTCAGGGTTTTGAGGTTTAACAACCACAAGAGCTTTCGAATCTTCTACAAATTCTTGAGTTGTACCTTCAGCTTCAAAAGTTGTACTTTCTTCATTCTTCTCAACATTATTGTTCAAACTAGTTGCAGGAACTTGACTAGAAGAACCCCTGACAATTACAGACCAGTTATGTAATGACTATATATAATTATATATAACGTGTAATATTATTATACTGATAAATAATTATAAAAATATAGTACCGCGATAGTTGATGCGTGTTGCATGATGGGGTTTCTTCACGAGCAAGAAACATGGAATCTTCAGGTAAATTAGATTCCAATGTAAATCCTAAAGTTTCAAGGTTATTTTGGGAAATTCCAGATTGTTGCAGGGTTGTGTTGTCATCTCTAACTTTCTTACCTTGAACAACTACCCCTACATGTAATTTACCATTTAAAATACCTTTAACAGCTTCCATCACACTCCTCTGTTAAAAAAAAATTCACATAATGAGAACCAAAAACAGTTTTAACAAATCAAGAAACACATATTAAATATTTCACGGGTCGAATTTAATTTTAAATAATACCTTCAGTGAGCCTACAGTTGCAGTTTCGGGTACCTCAACGTACAAGTCTGGAACTTTAAAGGACTTTATGCTAAATTTCACTAAATTAGATTTTCTTTCATTATTTGCATCCTTTATATATGAATCTTTTGAGGTATGATGATACAACTTTCTTCTTTTAATTGCAGCATCGGCTTGAAATCGTTCTTTCATGTAAATATTTTTCCTTTTATGGTAAAAAGATTTAACTCCACCACCTAAAAAATAAAATTAAAAAAATTAAATGCTGCACGAAAAGTATAAATATTTTGTGAAAATAATACTCCACTTACTAGTAGTTTTTAGAAGTTCATATTCTTTCAACTTTCTAGCGATTTTCCAGTATCTAGAAGGCATCAATTTCCTCATTCTTCTATATCCAGCACGCGATCGCGATCCAAACGCCCTCAATCTGGTGTTATTATACCTAAAATATTTTTCATCATCATCTCTAATATTTATATTCACATTTTCCCTGTTCTGATAAAAGGGTAAATGTACACTAGTATATAACTTGTTTGAAACGCCAGTATGTACACACGGTTCCAAACGGTCCTTCAAATTGTGAGTATTGACTGAAGTCAACTCTACACTTTGCGGTTTGTCTTCAATGGCTTCCAATGTCAAACTAGTGTTGACTTTTTTTACAAAATCAGAATTTGTAACAATTGAAGCATGATCTGAACCAGAATCATCCTCGAAATGTGGCATTTCTTTTGAATAGGTAACAAACTCGTTCTCTGCACCGTTGGCGGGATCATGATGATCTGATATTACGGGTTTGACTTTGACTTCAAGTTGTTGACTTTTAGCATCTTCTTCATTGATGTTAATTTGTTCCTTTTGTTTTGAAAAAGTACTTGAAGTAGAACTTTCACCCTCATGTTCTTGCAATAACTTGTCAGCTGCAGCTGCTAATAACTCAAAAGCACAAATTTCACCGTCTTCTGATGATTGGTTGTGTAAACGCCTCTTCTAATAGAAACAAATAATACGCGTTGGGAATACTAATACTAATTACTAAATTAATTAACATTCCTAAAAGAAATATGAAATTAATTTTGCACTAATTACCCTCAAAGATCTAGGAGCTTTAGGTATCACAGGAGCCAGTAAACCATGAAATCCTCCATTATTTATCTTCTTCTTCGACACCATATCTTACGTAAGCATGTTAATAACTGATGGATCCTGCTTTGTTATTATTATTCATGATCAGTTAAGAAACAAAAATCATTAGTTGAATTAACAGTGGTGATAATCATGACTCATTCTTTGAGAAAGGGTTGATTTTGATTAAGAAAGTTGCATATGGATTCATCTGGATCAATTCAGATTATAAAATGGGTTAATGTTTTACTCAAATTATACAACTGGTCAAAACAGGTCACATTTACAAACTCATAAAAAGTATGAATGGGTCTACACCATATAACAAACATAATTACCATTTATGAACCAGACAATTATATCTGATCCTGTCTACAGATTATAGCAATAAAGTACATAAATTGTCCTGAATTAAACAAAATTCGATATGACCGTAATTATTTAACCGATTTTGTCATAATCAGATCGTAAATAATTACTAGCGAGATTACATAGCAAAAAACGTAAATTCAACGAGATCAGACAAGAAAACTGCAAATTCTACGAATCCGATCCGATCTCCGTACCATCAAAGAATCGACGGACAAAAAATGGAGGTTTAGCTTAAACCCCACGAAGATCGGACCAAATTTCGGCCAAAATCCTCAAATTCTACCTAACAAAACAGCGATTTGCATGGGAAACAAAATCATCGCAAAGATTTAGAAAAGCATAACATAGATCAGGGTCAAATTACCTGTCTGAAGGTAAGTTTGATGATTCGTATGAAACACGTAACTGCCTCGGTTGGATTTCGATGAGATTGATGCAGAAGCTTGTTTAGGAAAAAGGTAATGAAAATTGGAAACTGAATTGAAGAAATGTAGAATCAGATTTGGAATGAGATTGGATCGCTTTAAACCCCTCTTATATGACTATTTAGGGGATGTGGTTTTGTAGTCATCCACCATAGATTCCGATGAGGGGTGTGTTTTAGTTGAAGGGTGGAAAGGTAAATTCTTATGTTACTGGTGTAAAAAAGTAGACTTAAGTAAGAGTAGCTGTCCGTGAAGTTAGCTCAACCGGTTAGTTCCCATGACTTCTAAAGTGGAGGTCATGGGTACGAATCTTGTTGGACGCTTTCAACGGACATCCAGGTGAGGGAAGGAATCTTGAGCTTAATCTCGGGTTCTGGACCGATGGGGGGCGATGGTTTACCTATTCCATGGGGTTCCCGCGCATTTGGGGGGCCACGCATCTCAGGTCGGCAATCGAGGAATCGATCTTAGCTACCACCCGCCAGGATAACTGAAGGTAGCACGACGAGACAGTTAACGCCGTTCAAAAAAAAAGTAAGAGTAGCTCGACTCGTTTAACTTGAGAAAACTTAAACTTAAGCTTGACTCGTTTAAAGTTCTATTTAAAGATTGAATCCAACTCATGCGTTTTTTAAGCTTGAATTCGGCTCATTCATTGTATATTAATAATCTATTTCTATTATGACGATAACGGACGGGCACTGTTTTGACGTCGACGTTGTACGGTTCTGCATTCGTGTGTAATTGTTTAATACCAGTTCACGTCATGAACCAATTTAATGAAATCTAAACAAACCCCAATTTTGAAGAACTCTAACCTGATAAACATACGTGACCATAATCAAATCTATTAAGGGTAAAAAAAGCTACAAAAGAAAAGAACCCAAAATTATAATTTTTTGCCATCATAAAGAACCAAATCCGGCTCCGAGCACTCAGTGGTTTGATTGCCTCATGCTTCTTGCCCTTATGACATGGGTGTCGCAAGCCGGTTAGTAGGTCCGATATACCCATCATAAATAACCAATTCTCAACATTTTATATATAATAATAACACTTTATCGTACAAATCAAATAAAAATAAACAAAACTATATAAATACATTGTTCATTTAGGCTCGTTAAAACTTGGGAGCATAATTGAGTTTGTGAAGGTCATGCTTGTTTATTAGTGAGCTCCAATCAATCCCGAGTTCCTTCAATTCTAACATCAATCAAGTTTATGACGAGTTAATCTCAAGTATCTTATGAGTAGATTAGCTATTTAACACTCTTGCCTATATTGAGGACTATATTCTAAACTCAACTATATTATAGGACAAAAAAGGTGATGTTAACAAACAAATTTAGATGACTTGAGTATTTAAGACATTAATTAATTTTTGGTTCTGAGATTTACATGTAATAGGTGTTAGACTAAGAATGATGTTAGTAATTTTGGGTATTAAATGTGATATTGTTCTCTATAAAAACAACTCTCATATTACCCTAATCAACAACAATTATCATTAAAAACACTAATCCGAACTTAACTATAGGTGTCCTTTAAACCATATATAATTCTTGATTTAGAAATCCATACCAATTCTTTTTCGGTATGATATCAAATTCCATCCAACAATTCAAAAATGCAAACTAAACAGTAAACAAGTACCACGCATTTGAATTTGAAAAGGACTTTCACTTTTAGCTTATCTAATAATTGCTTGTAATATAATAAACTTTAAAAGATGGTTTCTCACCTCAAAAAATAAATCGTAAACAAAGAATAAAGTTTGGCGTTAGTGGGATAAGATGTGTCACTACTCGATCCAAATCATTTTATTAATCGTAGTTGTCGTCTTGGATAGACAAACTCCCTTAACAATCTGATAGAAACAAGAAACACGATTACTTAGATTGAAAGAACGATTACAAGATAGGGCCCTGTTCGAGAAGGGTGATATCCGATTACAAGGTTAACAAACCCTAATTTGATAATAAACATCGACAACCCATCAAAAGGTTTACTCCTAACATTTAAACTAAACAAAACAAGAAACCGCTAACTGTCGTTTACTCCTAATTTTATTCCTAATTTGTAGATTAGCCCTCCATCTTTTGAAACTTTGCAAATCCCAACCCGAATGTGAACCAGGGTTCGTATCACAATCTCACTATACCGTTGCTCCATAACAAACCTAACTTATATTCACTCGGATATATCAGCTATCGTTGATCATGGATTTTGCTTTTGGCTTACAATCTTAAGAAAATAATCATGATATATATGCTTGATTTAAACTAAATACATTAGCAATAATTAGGTAATTACTAATTAATTTTAACAGTGAACATTGGAGACAATTAAAGTTTAAGATAATGGTATGTTCTACAAATATTGTGATTGAGGAAATATAGGATTTAGGGCCACCAAAGTTAAGGCAATGTTGAGTTAAACAAAAGAAATCAACTGACAGATCATATGTAAAGAAGTTTTTTTTGAAAGATCAACTTCTATTAAAAAACCACCAACCCGAAAACCGGGCTAGGCAGCAAACAAACAAAGAAAAGAAAATTTTACATATAGACAAAATTACACCAGTCGGCCCAATTTCCAACCTTAACCTTAGATCTATGAGAGAGCCAAATATAACCCAAGGACCTGATTTTCCCAAAAACATCTT
>WOUH02000041.1:3900838-3912728 GCA_009936405.2 Stevia rebaudiana | reverse complement strand
GAGAGATCTATTAGGTACGTTTTTTAGCTTAATTTATTAGTGTTTTTTTGTTGTTTATTTATTAACTTGAATGTACGATATAAATTTTTTTTTTTTTTGAAAAAAGGAGACCCCTGACTTTGTAGTCTAGATCCGCCACTGCTTTGCAGTGAACCAAATTGTGCCAAAAATGGTGTTAAAATCTACTTTGAGGTCTCTTAGTTACTCTATTTTTTTAAAGGATGGTTGGACTAGGCGGATGCTCCGCTTACGTTCGTTCCCGCCAACCAAACCGACACTACATTGGTAGGAACCAGATGGAATTTGTAAACATTCCCCTTTACTCGGGTTCAAACCCCTGACCAAATTGTGCAAAAAGTTGTGTTAAAACCCACATTGAGGACTCTTCTCTAATTTTTTTTTAACGGCTGGTTGGACTAGGCGGGTGCTTCCCTATACACTCGTTCCCTTCAACCAAACCGACACAAGATAGGCATGAACCAAATGGAATCTGTAAACATTCAGGAACCAGATGGAATTTTTTAAACATTCCTCTCTGCTCGGGTTCAAACCCCTGACCTCATTGAGATGCAGCTTCTACCTTTCATTGCAATATGATTAGACTATGAACCCATTGATTGGTTACTCTAATTTACCTTCAAAACATCATCTTTCTTTTTATTTAAGTGCTAAGACAGTGTTAAACCGGTGTACTCTAGTTGTGGACACCGTTGGTAGTACACAATACTTCGGCTGTTGTACACCGAGAGAGACAGACGTGTTTGCAGAGAGGATGCACAAACTTTGTTTAAGGAAAGGTATGTTTTAAACGTTTTAAATTAAGTACCTCAACCACAAGTCCACAATCACGAGCAATTTGTTTGCTTAATGTTGCAGTCGAAGATAGTTTGTTGAAGAACTTGATCAAGACACTGAGTCAAACTTTGTTTATATAAAAGTAGTTTTAATTTTTTTCTGTTAGTTGTAAACGGTATTGTATTAGTTTGTTTTCAAAAAATAACAAGAGCACTGCTAATAATACTATTATTATTTATGTAATTCAAAAAACTAGCTTTCTTGTAATCTTAAAACAAAACAAAGCACACTCCTAGTTTTTACCCACTTACACTTACTTAAGTATTTCCCTCCCCCCACTCAAGTGAGTCACTCTTTCTTCTACGTGGCATACTCACTCACACCCTCACTCACCCGGCTGCACCACATGCACATCAATATCGCAGTATCACGACCCTCTCACCTATGCATAAAATAACTCAAAGTACTAAAATATATAAATTATCATCATACTGCATATATGTAGTATGAAAATTTCCTGACGTAATTTTTTTTTAATATGACTTCATTGTAATCGTTTGGAAGAGGATAAAATTTGTGAATCAATTGTGCAGTTCGTTTTAAAAAAATAATAATGTATAAAGAAATTATATATGTTTGAATTTCATTAAGTTGTGATTTTTTAGTTGTTGCACGAAGAAATGGTTTCGTATGAACCTTTTCCTTTTTGCTCATTCTTCATATTTGGAAAAAAAAAAATATATGGAGATGTGGTTTAAATAACTTAGAGCATTCATTCAAGATAGCTTCTTCTTTCTCATCTGTATTTTTTTAATTAAATAAAAAAAAATTATATTTTTTTTATTATTTTATCTTTCTCGTTACTAATAACCACTTTAAAAAATTATTAAAATAACATTATATAAAATTTTAAAAACTATATTTTCTTTTTTTCCAACAAACTCCCCATCCCCAAACATCAAATTTTAAAAACACTTTCATTGAAAATATATAAAATACACAATATAATGTGAATTCTCAATGCATTAACGTTTAAAACATATCGATTACAAATTTACTAAAATCATAGCATACCATTTGTAACGTATAAAACAAAAAATAGAAAGATTATTACCAAATTCCAAAAAGTTTCTTAATTTGCTCTTCTTTATCCTTTTGTTTCCTCAACAAGTACCCATTTTACATTCTTCGTTCTCTTCACGCTTTTCAATTTCTTACTCCTCTCTCTCTCTACTTCAACGATGGAAGTTATTGTTTTCATTGTCATCTTAACGGCGATTCCGGCTGCTGTCAGTGCTCATCTTACCGGAGTTTACACCGGCGGCCAGTGGCAAACTGCACATGCCACCTTCTACGGTGGCAGTGATGCCTCCGGCACCATGGGTATGTTTGTTGCGTTTCCTCACCTTTTATATTTTCAATATTTTAATTTTAACAATCATAATCTCTTAATTGGTTTTGAAAATTAACAAAATGGGTTTAATTTAGGGCCTTAAACACAACTCTATTTTTATTTGTGTCAATAATAGTAAATCTCACATGCAGACGCATGAAATCGTGTATCAGAACTCGTTTAACTCATTTTTCTAATGAAAAATATTAGCTTTGACCAACAAAACGTATGGTTTGTTTAATAGCTTCTTAATGGTTTATAGCATCTAAATGGTTAAGTGATAACCTTAAGTCTGAATGGTTAAAAGTTAAGACAAGAGGGTTGCGCTCAGTCATGACGAATCCAAGAATTTTTATAAGCAGGGGCACAAATGCATCTATTTACAATGAGCAGGGTGGGTCGAAATGAGTTTGGTCAAAACGTGTCAGGTAAAAACAACATGTAACATGAAAAGTTTAACAAGCTTCTATTAAACAACTACTACCCATATCAAGGTGAAATACAAAATGAATAGTAGACACCAAAATTGATTCATTCATTTACAAAAGCCAATGAATCTTACATTTTTTTTTGCTACTTTTTGTTGGATAAAATCGTCAATCATATAATTGATGGGTGCTTTAAGATGACCTTATTAAAAGATGAAAATAGAATTCATAAATAAATTGTTGGGCTTCAATTATATTATATAAGATTGAGTTGGGAAGTGGCATTTTATAAATAAAATGCGGGCCTTTTATAAAATCAACTGGGGGCTGATTTAATTTAAGAAAAGAAAACAAAAACTTTACGGTAAGTGGGTTTGTTTGAGTGGGGGCCTAGCTAGGACCCCCTAGCCACTCCATGAATCCACCACGTGGTTGAACTCATTGCAGGACTTAACACAATATCTTACGGCATGAGTTGACGACATCCATGTTACTTACGAGGCTACCAAATAACCCTTAAAATCATGTACTTCAAATATGACTTGTTTAATCAATCTAATCGTGTTAAACATGTTGACAGGCTAGTGGGTAATACTAGTCATGTTGTAAATGTGTTAATTTGATTGATGAGTACTTAACTGGTGGGTGGTAGTGGATCGTCCTATTTAAATAAACAGATTACACAAGTTAACCCAAATATAACCCATTAACACGTTACATAAAAAATGTTAAACTCAAACATGAAATCATGTTTCTTAAAAGGGTAAAAAAATACTGCATCCTAAAACCTAATCTTTTTCTTGTAGCGTTAAAAATTGCTCTACATTTATTTTTTCAAATTTTTTTTTACAAATTTATCGGTTTTGTAATCATTTCAGGTGGAGCTTGTGGATACGGCAATTTGTACAGCCAAGGTTACGGCGTGAACACGGCGGCGTTAAGCACGGTGTTATTCAACAACGGGTTGAGTTGTGGTGCTTGTTTCGAGTTGAAGTGTACGGACGAACCAAGATGGTGCCACTCCGGCAACCCTTCGATTTTCATCACCGGCACCAATTTCTGCCCGCCAAATTTCGCTGAACCGAGCGATAATGGTGGATGGTGCAACCCACCTAGACGCCATTTTGATCTTTCGATGCCGATGTTTCTCAAGATCGCTGAGTATCGTGCCGGTATCGTCCCCGTTGCTTACCGCCGGTTAGTTTTCTTCAACTTTCGCACTCGCATAATTTGAACTTGATACACTTTATATATTATTATTAATCTTTCTGAAACGTTACGTATTAGGTTGAAACAATATTTTGATAGAGTTGGGTTCAAATAGGAAGGTCCTTATAATAGAAATCGTAGGAAAGGTCTTTGTAATGACATCTAGGAGGGGTGGAGGAAAAACCGTTGTAGTGACCGGGAAGCCTTTTTACCCTTCCTATTATAAGGTTCTTCCTATTATAACTCCACCCTAGTTATATATACACATTATTTAGTTTTTGGAATTTATTGTTTTTGTTTTTAGATCATATACGTTTAAATTACTATTACTATAGATTTAGTGATATACCAACTAAAAAAGATGAGAATACCGTGAAACCTTAATAAAGTTGACTCTATTGATAATTTTAACCAAAAATAGACATAGAAATTTTCCACTTTATTTTCTTTATTTAATTTTAAGATACAATTTATCACAATAAAAAAGTTATTTGCTGCTTTAAATGACTTTTTTTTATAACGGCAAAGACACCCATCAACTTCTAATCTTAATTACTTCACATTTGCATCCTAGACCTAATAAAGGTTACATATGTTAATCATCTTCGTGTCTATTAAAGAATAAAGACGTTTTATTTACTTTTAAGGGTGGTAGTAGAGGTGTAAAATATGTTGCTAACTTAATAAAGTGTGATACATCATGACGTATTTCCACGTATAGACTTAAAAGTTAAAATCACTTGCTCTTTTTAACACTTTTTTTATTTTCAGGGTGTCGTGTCGTAAACAAGGAGGGATAAGGTTCACTATAAACGGTTTCCGCTATTTTAACTTGGTTTTAATCAGCAACGTTGCAGGCTCAGGAGATATCACACATGCCTTTGTCAAGGGTTCCAACACCGAGTGGTTGAGTCTGACTCGGAATTGGGGTCAAAATTGGCAGTCAAATGCGGTATTGATCGGTCAATCACTTTCATTCAGGGTCACAAGTAGTGATGGTCGCACTTCCACCTCTAAGAACATAGTTCCTTCAAATTGGCAATTTGGCCAAACTTTTACCGGAAATAATTTCAGGGTTTAATGTTGAATTGGGTTAAGACCCGGTTTAATTGACGGGTCAAGTTATCTAATTTATTTATTTTTATTTTGGGCAAAAGTTCTTTTTAGTATTTGTAAAGGAAGCTGAGGTGGTTGTGCATTTTCGTAGGGCCCGCACCTTTATTTTTCTCTTTTATAAATATACATATGAACTTTATTTCATCTTTGATACGAAGATCACTAGATAATTGAGATTGAAACATGCATGCATTGAATATTATATTCTGTAAAAACATTTTAAAAAAAAATATGTTAATATCAAATTTGATTTGGGCTTAGGTAAACTATGTAAATTAAAAAAACATATATAAAAAAAATTCCAAATCTTGTTTAAAGAAAAGTTTGTGACATGTAATCTAGAAACTGGTTTCAAGCTTAGGTATTTATAGCATTCAAAGATTTCTTACTTCTTATTTTTTGTGAGGGATTCTTGTAATTTGATGTTGGGTGTAAGTGAAAAAGAGAAAAAATGATACAGTTCACCAGTATATTTGATGAAAGATATGGAGATGAAATTTTAATGGATAACTGATAAATGTAATAATGTTATTTAAATAGTTTTTAATGTTACTGTAAGTAAATGAGAGAGAAAAGATAATGATAACAAAGATGTAAAAAATATTATTTAATTGAACAAAAATACAGATGGATTAGAAAGCTCATGCAAACGCTCTGATGGTTAAAAGAAAAGATCATTGTGTAAAAAACAAATGTTTTGACAATGTGTTGCCCAGAGCAATGGGAGCGTGACTCCTCCTTGTCACCACAATCATGTTGGAACCCCCCCCCCCCCCCCCCCCCCCCCTAATTTTTTTAAACGTTGCCAACCACATCGTGGCTTCACTCACACGTCCCATCCATATTGTTTTTATTGTTTCTCCATATTAATCCCAATACCTTTAGTCCACCCAATCTCAATCTCAATCTCAAAATCGACCAAATCAGTTTTACAACCCAAACCCGAACATCCATTGCCCCCAGAACCCAAACTAATTTTTAGACGTGTCACTTTTCTACCAAAATTGTCCTCTTCTTAACCAGAACTTTATACTCGACCCCAATTGTTACTGGCCCCGTTTTGGAAATCAACAAATACCCACGTTTGCAATTACAGTTCAACTCACAACCTTTTGCCCTTCGAAACACTCAACCGTTTGGGGAAAAAGTAATTCCCGAAACTCAACCAACCCCATTGCCATAATCAAACCCAAACAAAAAACCCTCAATACACCAAAAACAACCTAACCCGTTCCCGTAACCAAACCCAAACTAAAAACCTAAAAACAACCTGACTCGTCAACATCCGAACAAGTGGAGGTGGTTCACACACGTTGTGAGAAGTGGACCTTGAAGGAGAAGCATGCTTGGCTAAAGCTTTGGTCGAGACATCCGAACACCCTGTCGTTGGTAATTTCCTGTTTCACGATTTATTTGAATATCTATTTTTTGTAAAAAGATTTAAATTTACTTTTTATAAAAGCTTTATATTAATTTCCTGTAAAAGATTTTTATATATTTTTTGTGAACGATTTGTATTTATTTTATTGTCAACGAGTAATATTTATTTTTCAAATGTCGCAATCTAAACGGGCTGGTGTTTTGAAGAAAAGTTCAGGAAGATTTTTTTAATACAATGGGTCATGGTGATCAACGCCGTACTAACAACATGATTTCGAGCAAGTTGAGAGATCTTAATCGGAATGTCAATAAATTTAATGGAATATATCAACAAAAATGACAATCCAGACATAGTGGCCAAAGTGATTCAATGATTGAGGACGAAGCAAATGAACAATACAAATAAGATTTTGGTGTGTCGTTCACGCTTAAACGATGTTGGGAGATCATGATGAGACTATGTTCCAAGTGGAAAAGAATCCTACTTGTTAGAGGTTCATCATCAAAGCGTTCCAAAATGTCAGATGTCATTGACTCTATACGACTCGTATAGGGGGTATACGATGTTGATCAGTTCTACAGTTATATAATAGAAACAAAAACTAATTAACGACAAATCATACTTGATAGTCCAACCACAACAGTTAGGGAAGACGACATAATCTTGATCCACTCGGGTTCTCATTTAAGATGTACAATTATGATGGCTAAGTTGATCATATGACCACGAATCGGAGAGGCAACAGACTCATGAATTAGGTGAGGAATAATGAGTTAAGTGTTTAATCTCTGCCTAATAATCTCCTGGCATACACCAAGAGGAAACCCTATCTATATTAATTAAGGATAATTATGTCCATCAAATAATTAATTATAAATGTTCATGTGATACACTTATGATGTATGGTTTTCTTTTGCACTAATTTATACATGTTATTCATGGTATTAATAATATACTCTCCCAAGAACAAGTCATTTTGTGTAACTTTGGATTGCAGAGTAATGGTGGAAGATTCATGTAACTCCCAAGAATTGTAAGGCAAAGAATAAAGAGTTGGATATGTGCAGCTAACCAAGAGAATTAGAGTCAAAATATCTATTTGGGCTTAAAATACTCCACCTAGCGTATTATAGTCCAAGCTTCAGCGTAAATTCTCACAGTATCCAGCCCAGGTTAACGTGTTTGGATTCAAGGTGGCGTAAAATATTCCACCTGGCGTATTTTACGATGGTCGACGGTTTCATGCGGTTCTGGTGCAATTTTCACGTTTCAAAAGGGGATTTCGACCCGAACTCGCATATTTCACCCCTAGAACAAAAAAGGACGAACCTTGAAGTATTTTGGGAGATTGCAATTGAAGGAAACATCATAGCACAAGATTGTTCTTCCGTTTTAAGCATGTCGAGCTAATCATTTCATAGTCACAACTGGATTAAGAGTTCAATCGAGTTGTAAGACCATTTTTATGTTTGTGTTTGGATGTTTGTCACTTGTAATGTATCACTTTGTGAATGTTTTTACTTGTTTTTACATTATCTTTGGTATGTTACTTGAATTGCAAATTGTGTTTATGAATCTTCCATTGTGATCATTCCACTTTAGAGAAACTCTAAAGATGTTGCAGATGTTTACATAGCTTGAGATTTCTCATGATTTGTGATAGAATATTTGAGGTTGCACAATTGTTATGATCCATTTTGAAGAACCTTTAAATGTGTGTAGACATACTTTTTATGGAATCATTTTCTATGTTTGAGTTCACATGCAATTGGCAGGGATTATGTCTATGTGATTCACCAATCCAATAAACATACTAATATGTTTTGCCACCAAAGGATTGAACTTGGAAATCGCAAGTGATTATTTGTTTTTACATAAGTTAAATCTCTTTTAATTACTTTTTATGCAATTTACAACAATCAACAACCAAATCAATTTTTAGATTTTACATTCATGATTTCAAATCAATTTAAGTTAAATACCAACCATTAACTCTTCGTGGTTCGACACCCTTCTTACCGTAGCCAGTCTTTGGTAGTAAGGAACACTAACTCTCTTCTATTTTTGATCGGTACATCGATGTCGATCAGCTTACAATCGTATTCTCAGGCTAAATTGTCTTTTTATTAACCCATTAATTAGTGGTATAACTTAGTGGCATAAATGAGGTTTAAGTTCATATATCAACTATCAAGTGACCAACATTGCTCAACTTGCATATCATCTGGTCAAACAACAAAATAAGAAGATTGCTGCAACTTTCTTATAACATATTAAATTAGCAAACAACAATTCAAGTTACAACACTTGTTAATTTCAAGCACCTACTAACTTTTATGCAAAAAAAAAAAATAAATAAATAAATAATTTTACCGTTGACCATCCCGTCTGCGTTTAAGTGACCTGCTAGCTTTCAATTGATGGATTAAATACTTAATAACCTCTTTAAGTTCAGCTTTTCTACCCTCTCTAAAATTCCAAAGCTCTGATATTACGTATCTGCCACTTGGATTATACTCGTTTAATTCCAACAACGCGTTGACTACAGCATTACATGCTTCATCACCCCATTGACTTTTTAATTCTATCAAATCGCTGTCATCTTCGTCAATTATTTCCTAAATTTTTAGGAGATATTAATGTAAGGATGAATTCATGTACACATATTAGTTAATTAAGTTGAAAAAGTCACACATGCAGCAGACTTTAAAGGTTTCATTTTCGAAGGACCCGTTTAGTAATAAACGGCCACGGGTCAATTCAGTTATGTTATATTTTTAACAGGTCAAATGGGTCATTTATAAGTGTGTTTTGAGATGGGTTGAGTCGACTCATAGACACATTATATCCACTTTTTAATAATAATATAAATAAATTATGTTGTGAATATGGTTAGAAAACTTTCTCCTTATAAAACTAATCCAACATTTTGAATAAAGCAATTTAGGAGGTTTTTGAGCATTTGAACATACTTCAAATGACTTTTAACATATTTGACTCGTTTTCCATGTTTTCGTTTTAGTTAAATCCTTTACCTTCACTTATTTGAAATTTTGACATGTTATCTTCTAATTTAAATACTTTAGCTTATAATCCATTTGACCCGTTGGAGATAAACATTAACCCAAAACGACTCATTGATATAAAAATGGTTCAAACTGACATCTCTAATGTAAACTATAAACATTATGAGGATGCGCAAACAGGAAACTTGAACCTGCAAAAGTAATTAAAAGAAAAAATATATATAAAAAATACCTGCATTTTCCCATCTTTGAGAACTTGCTTGAAAGGATGCCAATTTGGATTATTAACTTTATCTTGCCACAATGAACTTAATTCCACTGATCTTAATTCCCAATCTTGAGCAGAAAATTTTTGCATGCAAACATCTTGAAAAGGTTTTTGAGCCACCTCACCCATCCTTTTAAGCCCAATTATCGTATTTGATTCCAATATTTGTGGCAAAATCTTCATAAAAAATTTAAAAAAAGGAAATATATCATCTTATTACATTTACGGAAGTTGATTATGGAGGCTGGAAAATTGATTTAGGGGTATTTAGATGTGTGATATGAAATTGTTTATTGCAGCCTGAATGTGATTCTAATTCTGGTTATAAAAATAATTTTAGATGTCAAATATGTGTTTTGGGATTATTTACAGGAAAGGGAAAGTACTAATTTTCCCACCTGATACCCTTTATAAAATATATTTTATCTAGATAGTAAATAATAGCATGAAAAAATGTAATTGTTTAAATTTTAAATGATAATTCACAACTAATCAATAAAGATATTACTAGAACAATTTATTTGTCATGTTTAAAGAATCGATGCTAACAATTCGCTTTTGTTCATTTTATTAGTGACATATAAAACTGGAATTACCAAATGCTCAAATAACTAATTATCTAATTGTTGCAAATTCAAACACCAGAATCACATTAAAACACGATCTCCCGCATGCAATTATTTATTATTCAATATCATATAATCAGTTTCAAAACTCACATCCAAACACCACTTAAGTATTCCACAATTCAAGAAGATAAAGAAACCTCACATTTATTAATTCCTTTCGAGCAGCTTGTAACTCATTGTTGCTCATATGCTCTCTAAGTATTAAAGTTTGATTCAAATTATCCATATCATGCAATTCTTCTTCTTTTTCAGTCAATCTATCTCTTAATCCATTAATATGAACACTCATACTATAATCACTATCAAATGGATTTTGAGCTATCTGCAATACAATTGAGGAACCAAACATATCATAAAATAAGCTTAACAGAATTTAAAACATTAATTTATGATTTCAAAATGTAAAATCTATGCACCTTTTCTTTTTCTATGTAAAAACTTGTGCGTTCGTTATTAAGTTGTGATTCTTTTTTCTGCAGTTCATTAGCTCTTTGTTCAAGTTCTTTTCTTTCGCATGCGACTTCATCCTTCAACTTTTCACTTTCTTGAACAATCAAATGCATGCTACTTATTTGACACTCTAATTCAGTTTTTAATTTGGCATTTTGCTGTCCAATCACCTGCATCTTTCTCATTTCTGCAGGAATTAATGAAATCTTTTAGTTAGATTTCCTCCATTTTTCATTCTGATTTGAAGTTCTATATATGTTATTGAAGCATGAAACACCCTATGATCTCATATTTATTAATAAATAATTAAACACACAATGATCGGACCTGTAATTAGGGCAAAACATACTACATTTCCCCTAATTATCTTGACTTTGAAATCTAGTTCCCTAGTACGCAAAAATTCATCTTTTTTAATTTAGGTTATATCTGTGAGCATCAATTCCATAAATAAACCCCAAATTGGAGCAAAATCGGTTCATAATCATCAGATTAACTTCAATTAAACGAATCACTGTATATATCGATATCTATACTATAACATACATTGATCAGCAAATTTACCTAAAGCAGTTCATAATTCACAACGAACGATTCACTTTGCAATTCAGCTCATCAGTTTCTAGAATCGGATACCTCAAGAGCAATTCGAAGATGTAAATGATTAAACAAAATACCTTCAGAAAACGCAAAGTTCATGCGATCTTTTTCAGCAATCATGGAATTAAGGCGGGAAGAAATCTCTTCGTGAAGACGCTCCATTTCCCATATCCGTTGATTCTTCATGTCAACTTCTCTTGCTAAGCTCACCGCCAACCCACGCGCCTTTCGGAGCTCCGATACCATTTTGCCGTCCTCCATTTTTTCCGATGACTGTCCTCAACTACTTCATGGTACATTTCTGGTCTGAAAGAGTACTTTGACTTCAGATAGAAGTGAAATAGCTTTTTGAGACCTTTGAGTTTCAGTTTTATTACTTTGGCCACTAATGTTTTCAAGGAAGTTCAATATTACTCCTCATTGGGGGGTGTTCGACCACTTCGACGAATTGAAATTCGATTTACTAGCCTTACTTTAATCAAATTATTTAAGTTTTTAAATCCTGAATATGTGTTTTATGCAATGTTGGAGAAGGCGCTAGGCGCTAGGCAGTCGGCGAGGTACCGCCTAGGGATTAATCGGGACTAGGCGGATT
>WOUH02000041.1:3885094-3895405 GCA_009936405.2 Stevia rebaudiana | reverse complement strand
GCCTAGGCCGCCTAGGGCCGACTAGGGCCGATTTTGGGCCGACTAGGTCCGACTAGGGCCGCCTAGCGACTAGGGTGGCCGACTACACCCTAGGCGAGGCGCCTGGCGGCTGGCGGCCGCCTAGGCCGATTTTTACAACAGTGGTTTTATGTCGAGTTAAGCTTGAAAGATTATGAGTTGGAGATTTGAGTTCCTCTTGAACTTGAGTTCTTATTTTGTTGATTATAACCAAATTAATAAAAAACTATAGCTCAATTTAAAAAGAAAACAACATGTTTTAAATTATATATACATATAACAAGTGTATTATATGGTTTTTGTATTTTTTTTTTTGGTTAAATTAACAATTTAGGACACACTCTGCTATAGTGAATACACAACTATTAACTCTTTTGCTGAGCTCACCGCTAACTTGGGTTGTACAACTTAGGTTTTTGTTTAATGCACTAAAAATAGAATCGCATAGGCAACTATTAACGTCTTCATGGTGGTCGGCAAACCATTTTTCAATAAAAATTAAATGTAAACACAAAGCCAACGACATATACTAGTTTGAGAAAAAAAATTAAAGCAAATAAACAATATTGCATACACAACCGTTGGCCACTTAATCATCTACTCGTGATAATTAATTTGTTAGATAATACAATCAAAAGGTTAGAAAACTTCAATTAATTAATGAAGTGAAAAAAAAGTTAGCTTAATAATGTTTAAGATTTTCAGAAAAAGTTTTTACAAAAATAGGTCAAAATGTTGTGTGTGAGGCGCAAATGAGTCTCTCATGAACTTCAATCCTGAGACCATTACGTTAATGGGAGCATGACTTAATTGTTGGACGAAAACATCTGTTTGTTTCATTGTCATCGTCTCTAAATAACTTTCAACAAAGAAATAGTAAAATGTTTCATCTTAAGTGTTGGGTACCAGGCTATATTGCACTAGTTAGTTTCGCTGATGAGTTTCCACGTGTAATTAATATTATCTAACTCTATACGCTCGTATGTTATTACCAACCTTGTCATATGTCATGCATTGGGCATATAGATCCAGCACTCTACTCTTTCACTCTACGAAATCAAAATTTTGTATATATTAATTTAGGTATTAATCATATATAAACTCGATTAGCAGTGGATCTTGCTAATTGACATTCTAGCCCTTCAAAATTTTCAAGGTGATAACTTCACTCCTCATCTTCTCCAACATTTCATCTTGACTCCTTAACTTTGTAAACTTTCAAGTTCAACTAACAAGTTTTAGGCTTTGGTGCAAAACGTGTAGTTCCGGACACGCTAACCGGCCCACGCCAGACCGCCCCTGGTCCATCACGTGAGAGGTAAATCAGCCTAAGTCAGCGGCAAGGCGATTTACCCCTCATCTTCTCCAACATCTCATCTTGACCCCTGGTCCAACAAGTTTTAGGCTTGACCCCTCAGCATTCTAGTCTTTCAACTTCACCACCCCCAGGTAATGTCACCAAGGTAATCTATGTAACTATGTCACGGACTCGTCGTGCAAGTGTGGGAACCACATGTTAGTTCAAAGTTCACACAATGCAACATGTAACAAAGTTAAAACAAACGCGTCACTGTGAACACCATACATTATTGTCAAGAACATAAGACATGTAGATGTTCAATACTTAATGCTAATCGTTGTTACCTTTTAGCTTGAAACCTAGTAAAAAAGTTGTTTAAAATCAACTCGTTTACAAACCAAGATAACCAATCCAACCACGAGTAGTTTAAGGTTTGGATTAAATCTGCCTTCTAATTTCTAAACAATAACAACACTTTTACACTTGATTTTTCGAACTCGATTTCGACGTAATTCGCCGGCGTTGATAATTCCAGTACAAGCAGATTCAGCCTCCGGTGAGATCCAACTTTACATCCGCCATCTCCGATCACGTAAGATGTTCACCTCTACCGCTGAGAACTTCAGCAAGGCTTCAACAATGGTGTTTAGGATCGGCACAGACGCTCATCTCTACGATGATCCCGACGATGTCAGTATTTCACCTCTTCTAGACAGCAAATTCGACTCCGAAAAATGCGAAGCTCTCAAACGATTGCTCGCCTTAATCGCCCAAGGCTTAGATGTATCTAACTATTTCCCTCAGGTACGTCAATTGTCGCATCGTTTGTCCAATTTTTGATTTTAGTCTGTTTAAATAAGATTTTCAGAAGTAATTGTTCTTCCATAAACTGCTATAAGAGTGAATCTCTTTATGGATCTTCAGAAATCTGTAGTCGTATTGAATCAGTTAGGTTTTTAAAATAGTTTCGAGTTAAGTACACTGAAAGTGGTTATCATTGATAGAATTCTGCAAAATCTGCAACTTTTTAGTTAAAATCAATTGAGTGATAAACTAAGAAGCCAATATCAATTTATTGTAACTTGTAGAATACAATGGGACAATGAATTTTTGATTATGCAAGCAGCTTTATACAGATGGTATATATGATGATCATAAAACCTAATCTCATTATTAAAAATAGAGGCTTGAAGGGTACTTGCATCGTTATCATCTTGTTACTTACATACTTTGATCTTAATAAGAAAAACCTATACATGGTTACTGTTAACATAATCCATCATACAGACTGAACGCGACAAAGTTCATGTTTCTTAAATGTCACAATTTATCTACATTTTCAGTTTAGAAACGTTTGCTTCTTATTATGTAAATTTGATTGATTTACAGGTTGTTAAGAATGTTGCATCCCAGTCATTGGAGGTTAAGAAGCTTGTTTACTTATATTTGCTTCATTATGCTGAAAGGCAAGTTGTTTATATTATATATATATAATCTACCTTTACTCTTGCAGCAAACTTTGCATTCAGATCAATAAGTTTACACTATCATACATTACATTATCTTATCTATAACCAATCTGTCTTTATATGGTAAAACATGGTTATTGGACATTATAGAGTTTATAAATTTCAAATGTACAACATTGAATTGGAAAAGATTAAACTTTTAACCAAGTA
The DNA here is from genome assembly GCA_009936405.2 of Stevia rebaudiana. NCBI lineage: Eukaryota > Viridiplantae > Streptophyta > Magnoliopsida > Asterales > Asteraceae > Stevia > Stevia rebaudiana. The sequence goes on along the minus strand of WOUH02000041.1, from coordinate 3,892,408 downwards.
TTACATCATACTTATGCACACTTGATCATATAATGTTTCTTCAATATTAGGCGTCCGAATGAAGCATTGTTATCGATTAATATTTTCCAGAGAGATTTAGGGGACCAAAACCCATTAGTGAGGGCGTGGGCCCTACGTACAATGGCTGGTATTCGCCTGCATGTGATCTCACCTCTGGTTCTGGTGGCAGTTAGAAAATGTTCTAGAGATCCATCTGTTTATGTCAGAAAATGTGCTGCTAATTCTCTTCCAAAGCTTCATGATTTGCGCCTTGACGAAAATGCTGCAGAAATCATCGAGGTTAATTTAGTTTGTTGCTTGCTTTCTAAGTCAAATCGCATAAAAAAGTAACCAACTTTTGTCTGATTTCTGTCTCAAGTAACCAACTTTATTAGGCTAGTTAGCATTAGAACTATCAAAATTCTAAGTAATATTCAAGGTAATTATTATATATAACTGGTTTTCTCATTTCTGGCTCCACATCAGCGCCACGTCAGAATCTGAAGTCAACTTGGTCAAAACTTACCAACCTGCCAGCTGCCATGCCATTTTTAATGGTTGCCGGATTAAGTTACCTTAAAGCAAATTTATTTTTGAAAGTTGGTTAATCAAGACTTTAAAACTCTTAAAACTTTTGGTTACCTGAATACCTGATATAGAAATTGTACCAAAGTTCATTACTTTTTTATGCGATGAACTCGATCTTCTGATATGTTACAATTGCTATAAATCACACATGTCTAACTATTCTATCTTTAGAGACTGTTTTTTTTTTAACATACATCTAGGGTTACAGTTTTAAAGAAAGAAGACGCTTTAAGAAGGAAATAATTAGTTAATTACATAATCATAACTTATGATTGTTCTTTTATTTTAACTGTAATAATTGTGGTAAATATATAGTAACTGTTAACTGCAGATTATTGGAATACTTTTAAATGACAATTCTCCAGGAGTAGTTGGAGCTGCAGCTGCAGCATTTGCTTCCATTTGTCCAAATAATTTACCTCTAGTTGGTAAAAACTATAAAAAACTATGTGAAAATCTTCCAGATGTAGAAGAATGGGGTCAAATCATTTTAATCGGGATTCTTCTTCGTTATGTTATCGCACGACACGGGCTTGCAAAAGAATCTATCATGGCATCTTTATTACCCAACATTTTAAACAGTGAAAACACCGGTTCTGAATCAGATAATGACTTTTTAGATATAAAGAAGAAATATGAAATTGGGATTCAGGACCCGGAGTTAGTTGCTATGGTGTGCAGGAGTTATCTTGCGGGTCAAGACAAGTATTTATCACATGTGAATGATTCAGATGTTATATCATTTGAAAATACTTCTTCGCGGTTTACATCATCAAAAGATGATGAAAATGTCAAGATTCTGTTACAGTGTACTTCGCCTTTGTTATGGAGTAGGAACAGTGCGGTTGTGCTCGCTGCAGCTGTGGTACACTGGATCATGGCTCCGGTGGAGGAAATTTCAAGAATTGTTAAACCTTTATTGTTTCTTATGAGATCATCAGACGCCTCAAAATATGTGGTATGGTTTCTTTTTAAATTTTTTTTATTTTTATTTTCTAATATGTATTAGAGTTAATTACACTGACGCCCCCCTGTGATTAACAGAACTAAGGTTTGGGTTTTATGCATTCAGTTTTGTAGTAAGTCTGGGTTTCAAGGCTAACTTACGTTAAATTTTTGTTGAATCAGGGTTAAATGACCAAATACCCTTTTGCTTGTTACCATTTGAATTTGACTATTCAAAAGTCAGATGGTATTTTGGTCATTACACCGTAATTTAACTGAAAAGTTAACGAAAGTTACCCCTAAAACCCAAACTCATTACAAAACTGAATGCATAAAACCTAAACCTGTTACGTTAAACAGTTAGTACCAAAACCTGTTACTTTTCGCAAACCATAAGGACCATTGGTGTGATTAACTCTATAGATTGATATGTGATCATATGTATTTATAATTTATGTATTATACTGGTATCAGTGTTGGGTTATTAACTATTTTTAAATAGGTCCTCTGCAACATTCAAGTCTTTGCTAAAGTGATGCCTTCTCTTTTTGGTCAAAACATTGAAGACTTTTTTATAAACTCTTCAGATGCATACCAAGTAAAAGCTTTAAAACTTGAGATCCTTTCTTTGATTGCCACAGATGCATCAATCTCAGTTATTTTTCAAGAATTTCAGGTACATGCTAGTTATATATTTGGAAAAGGTTCAACTAAATAGGGAGCTTATTCTAAGAAGTCCAAGAGAGATTTAAAAGTGGTCATAACTGCCTCAAACGAACTCCGATTGAACTCATTTCAGGGTTTAGCTTTTGAGTTTCGATTTTGCGTTTAACTTTTAGAGTTTAACTTTAGGGTTTAGGTTTAGGGTTTATCTTTTAGGGTTTAACTTTTGGGGTTTAATTAGGGTTTAACATATGAGGGCTTAATATTTAAAATTTAGCTTTTACAGTTTAGCTAAATGGTGTCTTCCTGCTCATCGTTGTGTCTTTTTGCTCGTAATTGTTTTTTGGTGTTTAGCTTTAGGGTTTAACTTTAGGGTTTGAGATTTGACGAGCCGGTTCCAACGACGCTGAATGAGTTCAATCGGAGTTCATCTGAGCCGGTTTATGAGTTTTTAAAAATCCCTCTTACCCGTCTTAAAATAATCCCCTATTTAGAATAACCATACCCTTATATATTTTACTTATTACTATCGAACATAATATATATTTGCTAATTTTTAAAATATTTACAGGATTATGTGAGAGATCCCGATAGGAGATTTGCTGCAGATACTGTTGCTGCAATTGGTTTATGTGCTAAGAGGAATCCACAAGTAGCACATACTTGTGTGGAAGGATTGCTGGCTCTTACATCACCTAGTTAGTCACCAATCATCTATATATATATTTTTTATATTGTGAAAGTTTTTAAATTTTTAACTTTAATTGTATTTAATAATTTGCAGAATCTATTAGTACTAGTACCTCCGAATATATGGATGATGAAGCATTGGTTTTGATCCAAGCAATTACATCTGTCAAAGATATCATAAAACAAGATCCAATCAGTCACGAGAATGTACGTGTCCAAATATAACGTAAAGTTGTTTACTTGATTATGAATTTTTGATGTTTATGGTTCTAATTATATTATTATTGAAATAATACATACATTATGTAATCATATTTTGACATGCTAATTATCTTGGTTTCATGTACAACCAAATAAGCTTTATGTACAAACAAAAACTGCATCTGTTCCCTCTTTTTTACATATTGTTCCCTTATGTTTTATGGTTATTTTAAGGTTGTCATGCTAATGCAATTTGCAAACTCATAACTACAGGCCATAATTTTTTTGATTAAAAATTTGGATGCAATCGAGGTTCCAATGGCACGCGCATTGATTGTTTGGATAGTAGGGGAATACAACTATATTGGCAATATTATTCCAAAAATGGTGCCCGTAATATTAAAATTTCTAGCTCGAGGCTTTTCTTCTGAGTCCATTGAAACAAAATACCAGATTTTAAATGCTTCTGTTAAGGTATGATGAACTGAAAAACCTTTTCTTTTCTAATGATAAAATTCTAGATTTAATTACACAAATGGTCCTTGTGGTTTACGGAAAGTAACACCTAACAAGTTTAGGTAATAAAGTTAGGGTTTTATGTTGAGTTTGAGTATTAAGGCTAATTTTCATTAACTTTTCCGTTAAATCAGGTGCAATGACCAGAATACCTTTTGACTTTTTGAATAGTCAAAGTAAAAGGATATTTTGGTCATTTTACCCTAATTTAACAAAAAAGTTAATGTCATATTCAAACTCACTAAAAATTGAAAGGATAAAACTCAAACCTGTTACGTTAAACCCTCAGTACCCAAACCTGTTATTTTCCGCAAACCACATGACCATATGTGTAATTAACTCTAAATTTTATTAGCAGAAACAAGGATATTAAATATATACCTTTTCTTATTCAAATGTGATATCTGTTGCAGGTTCTTTTAAATTCTAAAGGAGAAGATTTTCACACTGCAAAAAGCATATTAAGCTACGTGCTTGAACTCGCCAAATTTGATAAAAACTATGATCTTCGTGACCGGTCCCGCGTTTTAAAAAACCTTTTATCATGCTACTCAAGCTCTAGTGGAATTGAGGAAAAAGGCGACAATAACGAAATTAATGAAATTAATGAAATACCGGTTTTACTTGCAGAACATATTTTTCGGGAGATTATAAAACCGTCAACCGAAACGGTTAATAACCGGTTTTACCTTCCAGGATCTCTTTCACAAATAGTTCTCCATGCAGCTCCAGGGTATGAACCACTTCCGGAGCCGTCTAGTTTGACCGAATCAGATATAGTCAAAGCACTGGTGGGACCCACTCAGACCGAAGTCAACGATTCTGATGTTGAATCTGAATCTGGATCTTTAAATGAAGAAGGCAGTTATTATTCAGAAGATTCTGTTACTGCTTCAACAGGAACTGATAACGAAAGTGCTGCAAGTGAAATTGATAATAACAATGCGGATCCATTAATTAACTTATCTGACTTTGGTAAACCACAAGAAGATAGTAAAGATCTTAGTGAATTTATATCAAAAGGGGCATTGGAATCATGGTTAGATGATAATGATAATGGTAATGATAATGTTAATCGCGGTTTAAGTCAACATGTTGCTGGAGGAATGGATAATAATAATGAAAGGATGACATCAGCAAGGATTTCAATTGGGGATATTAGTACAAGAATTAAACTTAAAGAATATACACTTTTGGATCCAACTTATGGAAATGGTTTAAAAGTAGTTTATAAATATTCATTAGAAGCTTCAACAATATCACCTTCACTTGTAACTGTTGACATGTTCTTTGAGAATTGTTCTTCTGACCCGATGTCAAAGTTATCTCTGATCAGTGAAGATTCTGAACCGTTGGATCAAGGAAGGTATATATATATATCTAGGGATCGGATAATTTGGAAACCCACTTGAGCCATGGAAACCATGTAAACCCATATTTTACATATGTAACAGAAGTTTTTTTTAATTTGTTTTTGCGTTCTACATTTTTATGACTTTTGGGGAAGAAATTTTAAAAAGCACCGACTATAATTTTTTAAATAAATTTTTTTTTTGTAGATTTTTTGGTGAGAAAACATGTTACATATGTAAAAACACCTGCACAACTTTTATACATATGAAAAAAGTCAAAAACGTTAATTTTTTTTTAATAAAAAGTGACGAAAATACATATAAACCTACCATATTTTTAAAAAAATTAATAATGATTTTTACCTGAGCTTCTTGGGTTTTCTTTACTCAAGTGGGTTTTTTAATTTATATATTCCCTATATATCTATTCAATCATTTATATTCTATCTGATATTGGATACAGTCAGCTTTTGATGAAATTTATATGAAAATGTAAATAAAAATGAAAACATTGCAACAGTGTATTCAAGTTATATATTAAAAGTTATAATCTATATCAAAACAGTCAACAACTAAAAGTAAAACCAAAAGAACAGATTATAGTTGTAATTTTTAACAACGGATTATTGTTGTAATTTTTGTTAAAAAATTGTGTGCAGTTCGTTGGAATCTCAAAAGAATGAACCGAATTCTGTTCTAATGGAAGAAATTACCATACTTGAACCTGGTCAAACTATTAAAAGAGTTATTCATGTTCAGTTTCATCATCATCTTTTACCTTTGAAGCTCGTATTATGGTGTAATGACCAAAAACACCCTGTTAAATTACGCCCTAATATCGGATATTTCATAAAGCCTCTTATAATGGATCTTGATGCTTTTTTACAAAAAGAATCTCAACTTCCTGGAATGTTTGAATACTCAAGAAGGTATTTGTTAGATTTTATAATTTTATTTAATTCTTGGCTCCTATTATTTAAAAGGGTAATTTACATATATGGACCCTGTGGTTTTGGCAAAGTAACTGGTTTTGGTACTAAGTTTTAAAAGTAACAAGTTTAGGGTTTATGGTTTTAATTCTGTAACCAGTTTGAGTATTAATGCTAACTTCCGTTAACTTTTCTGTTAAATCTAAGAGAAACGACCAAAATACCCTTTGACTTTTGGAATAACTAGTAAAAAGTGAAAGGGTATTTTGGGTATTTTCATTCTAATTTAACCGAAAAATAGTGGAAGTTAACCTCAATACCCAAACTCGTTACAAACTAAAAGTGCAAACTTCAAACTTGATACTTTTAAACTTTATTACCCAAACCTGTTACTTTATCTAAACCACAGGGACCAACTATGTAATTAACTGTATTTATAATTTGCATCTATGTAATTAACTCTATTTATAATTATATAATTTGCCATCTTATTTTATTTCACTTCAAACTTGTTTCCATTTCTCAACAGTTGTTCTTTCACCGACCACCTCGCTGAGGTGGCCAATGATGACAAGGACGGTGACATGTCATCACTAAAAGATTCCTTTTTAATTATTTGTAAAAGTTTAGCATCAAAGATGTTGAGCAATGCAAATCTTCATATGGTATCTGTAAACATGCCGGTGGATGCAAACTTGAATGATGCATCGGGTCTGTGCTTGCGGTTCAGTGGTGAGATTATTAGTAACTCAATCGCGTGTCTTGTGTCGGTTACGCTTGATGGTAAGTGTTTTGAACCACTGAACGCGATAGTGAAAATTAATTGTGAAGAAACGGTGTTTGGACTGAATCTGTTGAACCGAATTGTCAACTTTCTAGCGAAGCCTCGGTTGACCAGTTAGGTACATATCAACGCGGGTTCGTAAATGACGGTTTTTGTCTTGTAAACCGTGTTTGGATTCATATGAAACTGGAGATTTGGGAAGATTCTTGATTGTTGAGTGATAACTGAATCTCAGAAAGAATAAAGAAATCTCAATTTCTGATAGGATCAGGTTTTGCAATGTAGAGTGAGCTTGTTTCATGTTCTTGAGTGATTTATAATTATTATTTTATGTTCTTGCTAAATATATATAACTTTTTGACATTGGCCCAACTGCCTTTATATTTAAAAAACAAGTGTTTGTGCTGTTTTCTTTTGTTAGAAAATGTTCCACATTGTACATATTTTTGTGAATGTGACAAGTTGTATGTTTGTTGGAACCCTTTTAATAATGAAAATTTCCCTAATAAGTAATAACGAACTTAAAAAAAAATTTAATCCTCAAAATCTGGCTAAACTTTAAAATAAATATCGCCATCCGTGGGACTCGAACCCACGACCACGTGGTTAAAAGCCACGCGCTCTACCAACTGAGCTAGAACGGCAA
>WOUH02000041.1:3872863-3884994 GCA_009936405.2 Stevia rebaudiana | reverse complement strand
AAAGATATAGAAAACAAAAAATGAAAAAGAAAGTTGATTGGTAATGGTTTTGATTGGTTTTCTAAGTTTTCTTCAATTTGAAAAAACCCAAGAAACCCGATTTTAACATATGTAACAACGATTTTTTGGAAATATTTATTTTTAATTTTTTTCTTATAAATTCTACTTTCGGTTTTATGACTTTTTGTAAAAAAAAAAAAAAATCAAAAAAGCTCCGAGTGGATTTAAATTTTTTTTTTTTTACTAAATTTGTCAAATTTAACATATGTTACATGTGTTAAAATATAAATAGACGTGAATTTTTGTTATTTTTTACATGTTTTAAAAAAAAAGTATTCAGCGCTTTTTTTCTTTTATAAAAAGTGACGAAAATGTATATAAAACCAACCCTTTTTAAAAAGAAATAATAATAATGTTACATATGAGTTTCTAGGGTTTTCTCAACTTAAATGGGTTTTCATTTTATCTTCCTCTACCCAAAAAAAAAAAAAAAACCTAAACCAATATTCATAAATGTGCTTGAGTTTTATTATCTAATGATGCAAGATGGAAGCCAAAACACAAAATTGAGAACAAATCTTTTGAGGTGAAACATTACATAAAACCTTTCTTATATGATAAATCCAAATTTGGGAGGGAATAAATTTAACATAAAAGTTTAAAGAATAAAAATTCAAACTAGACAGCTAAATAAACATGTGGATTCATAATTTTTGCATTTTACAAGTAAAAACTGAATAAAATAAAAAGTCGGAAATTTGGACCTATTTCTAGCCATTTTACCGGTCTCCTAAATAACTCTTGATCAATTTTCATCACTTAATTATATAAATCAAGACAGATACATAAAAAAAAATAATTAAATGTGTTTGATTTTGTTGGCAGGGAAATGCTATCGAAGATCACTTCATCAACTTCACCCATTCTGCAAGACAACACATTCCAAAGAGGTTTGCAGATAGATTGATTAACGGGAAGACATTTACATTACATCTTCCGACTAATTGGCACAATGATTATTCCGGTTTCTTAATATGCAATGTTAACAATTACTACGCGCTTTCTTTTACAATAAGAATGAAGCAGAATCTTGACAAAGATTCTCAGTCTAACGTTTGGCCAGAGTCTTCTGATGAAGCACACGAGTCTTATTTTAATTCAACGTATGTAGGATATGTTTCGTTTAACTCGTTGATGAGATACGGCGCGAGGCTAAACTTGGCATACGATATGATTTCCTTTTCTGTAGACGCGAAGTATGAGACTTCTTATGAAGGTGAGAGTTGGTTTGCAGCTGAACTCGTTCATAGGAAAAGTAAAGATCATGTGGCGCGAACAACAAAAATTAAAACAGATTGTTCACAGTTTTATGATGAGGAACGCGAATATGGAAAGACGTTTACGATCCAACGTCATTCGGAGTCTTCTATCAAGATTTTATGGCGTCCTTGCTATTGGTACTAGTCACAGAAATGAAGAGATTAAATGCGTGTTATATCTTCTTAGAAATAAAATTATTTTAGTTTTTTTAAAGAACGTTTTTTGTAGTTTTTCATATTTTATAGACACCGGTACGACTATATGTATATATACCCTCAGTCCCACTAGGAATATGTGTATACGTCAAGTGCAACTTCACCCAGAGTTTGCTAGTTTTTCATTGAGACATTTTTACAATCACCTAATATGCACAACTTTAAACATGAAATGACTATATACCCATTCCATCGTACAGTTTACCCCCAAAAAACACGCCCCCGTCGAAACCGAACCGGAATAAATCCCAAGTTGACTCTTCACCTGGTGTCAATTTAAACTGTCTCAAATGAGATTTGAACCCATGACCTTCACATTAGAAGGTGAGGCCAGAGCCGGCTCAAGCTTTTTAGGGGCCTGAAGCGAATGTTTAAGTTGATGCCCCTTTTGCAAGGAAAAAAATTTAGTCCAAACTCGAAATTCAGTCGTTTCTAATGCAAGTTTAGCTTGTGTTCATTCATATTGTTCGGATACATCACAATTTCTATGAGTCAACATGTGATTGAGCAACTACTTCAGATATAACCGATCTTACCTCCCGTCGCTTCTCATTAATCAACAAGATGATAAAATCAGGTAAGCATGCAGATGGAGCCTTCAAATGTCTTGAATCATTAAAAGGAAAAATAATGGACAACGGCAAAGGGAACAACAAGAATTGTTCTCTAATGATATGTCCTTGAATCATTAAACCCGTTTCTCCCGTATCGTCCACCCTAACCAATTACCTTTCCCTAGGCCCAAATTCTAGAGGTACATTCCATATAGGTTTTAACACCTAAGCTTTAGTATCAAGAGATACAACACATTAAACACATTATTAGGAGACCAGGTAAATCATTATAAAAATTAAGCTACTAGCATTGATCAAGGTGGGAGAGCAAAATATTGAATGTAAATCTTTTTTCAAAAGTCTCACTTTGTTGTCTGTCTTCGAACAGTCATTGAGCTGATTGCCTTTTATGTTTTCCCATATAACGTAAATGTTGCATGCCGGTTAGTGAGTCCGATACACTATATTTTTAAAAGCAAGCTGCAATTCGCATCCTTGTAGCTTGGGGTTTTTCCACATTGAGTTTCCGCCTCCTGAAAACTGTCATTAAAGCCCGTGTGGTTTTTTATTTTTGTGAATTAAATCCCTAGAACTTGTGGAGGTAAAAAAAAGTCTAAATGACCATTGAGCCCCTATGAGTTTGTAGTTTGCATTCACGTTTTTCATCATCTTACTCTCTTGCAACCTCCATCCCAAATGTACCCTCCAAAATGAAAAAAAGATTCTAGGAGAAACAACAAATAACAAATTCAACCAAACTCACCCTAAATCTTCCACTGAAGTAGAATATATGTAATTACACTCAATGCAACCATACAAACGTATATGCATATTGGCAATTTGCACACAAACAAATTATATGCAATTACACTCAATTCCCAGGGGGGTGTTAAGAAAATCAAAAAACCCGACCTAAAAAAAAAACAAAGAAAATCAAACCGGAATAACCAAACTCAAATAGAAACCGATGAGTTTGGGTTGAGTTTTTAAATACTAGCAGGTCGGATTTGAGTTTGTCTAGAAGAAAACCAAAAAAGCCCGAAAACCCATTTATTTATTTTAATTTGTAGATTTGTATATATCCTTCTAAAAGTCTTGTTATTTGCATATTTACCTCACTCAAAAATAAAATTACATAGATCTCTATACTTTAATATAATTCACATACTTACCAATCTTGAAGACCGGAATTATGCACTTATTTTTATTTTTTGTCCTTTTATAATTTCAAAACTAATTCTCAAAAATTGATCTTTATGATGCACTAAAACATATATTTTCTTGTTTAGGTTATTTTTAAAAAAGAATTGTGTTATGGATTGTTGTTTCGGAATAATACAATATTTCTATTTCTATATGTGTTACTTTTTGCGGAAGTAGGAAACCTAAAATAAACCAAACCCAAACCCAAAATCCCTAAAACCAACGGGTTAAAAATTCCAAAACCTGAAGGTTGGGTTTGGGTTAAGACAAAACGTGACCCATGCACATCATTTAGGCATGCACGCTCAGTTAAGCCATACAAATATTTAGGCATAGAAATAGAATGTGCAATCTTAGATTTAAAATAGAAACACTTTAAGCCATATATGATTATTTTTATTCCATAGTTGAATCGGTTACAATACAGGGGCATGGTTCCTTCCATACAATAACAGTGGCATTGTTCAGCTGCAAAAAACATGACCATGCTACAAAACCCCCTGATAGTGGTGAACTATTGTAAAAATTCAGTTGAAAACACAACCTATTACATACAAACCCCATCTTGTACACCATTGCCTAATACCTAATATGGCCAAATTCCACATGAAAATTGAAGGCGGCGTTGATCAAGAACTTCAGAGCCACCTTGATTTGCAAGAAAGGTAGTGGATTATGGCATTTTACATCATTCCGGCTAGAAAGAAGTTAACCGAAGGTGTTAGTTAAATCACAGGTGAAATTAGTCCAAAACCCGAATGCAAAATACAAAACTACAGACTTTTTTTATACTTATTAGTGCTTCGGTGTCGATCACAACTTGGAATTGAAACGATCGCTCCATTTGGGTGTTTTACAATAATACCCCCTCTCCCTCTAACGTGTCTGTTTGAATTTGTAACGGTTCCAACCAATGACGTTAGTATCAGGGACTCAATTCAAAAAAACTTTAAACACCGCAAACAAAAAATTTGTGAAGACTTGATGCGAAAAATATCAAAAGTATAGGGATGCAAATTAGAGTTCAATTTTTTTTTTCTAAACATCATTCATACGAAATAGACACGTTTTGTTCTTTACGCGGTGTCGGATTTCAAACAAACTCTATTCTTTATCCGCACTCCAACTTTTATTTATTTTCCTCTTTAACAACGGTCAACACTTGAACAAACACCCCTACAAAATCACCTCAATTTCTTCCACCATCATCCCCAAAAACATGAAGCTTCCAATCACCCATTTCATCTTCTTCCTCCTCCTCCCCGGCGTCTTCCCAATCGGCGTCAACTACGGCACACTCGGCGACAACCTCCCGTCACACACCCAAGTTGCCCAATTCCTCAAATCCCGAACAATCATCGACCGCGTCAAAATCTTCGACGTCAATCCCGACATCATCAAAGCCTTCGCCGGCACCGGAATCTTGTTAACCGTCACTGTCCCTAACGGCGACATTCCGTCACTCACTAACCCACGTAACGCCATCCGGTGGGTTAATGCCAACATCAAGCCGTTTTATCCGGCTACTAAGTTCCATTACATCTGTGTCGGCACTGAGGTGCTCCACTGGGGCCCGCAGAACCTCGTCGACAACCTCGTACCGGCGATGAAGGTGCTCCACGCGGCTCTGGTTAAATCTAGGATCACTGATGTTAAGATTTCGAGCCCGCATTCGCTTGGGATTTTGTTTGAATCGAACCCACCTAGTAACGCGTCGTTTAGACCCGGATGGGATGTGGGTAATCTCGCCCCGATGTTGCAGTTTTTGAGGAAGACGAAATCCGGGTTCATGGTTAACCCGTATACGTATTTCGGGTACTCGCCGGCGTATGCTAATTTCTGTCTTTTTAAACCCAATGCCGGATTGTTCAATAAAGCTACCGGAAAAAGGTACAATTTGTAACTTCAGATCTTGTTTTTAAAACTTTTTAACATATATTTAAAAAATTAATTGATTGACTTGTGTTCGTGATGGATAAAATTACAGGTACACAAACCAGTTCGATCAACTCATGGATGCGGTTTACGTTTCGATGAAGAAGCTGGGTTACCCAGATGTGGAAATCATTGTGGCGGAGACAGGGTGGCCGTCGGGAGGAGATCCACAAAACACGCACGCGAATCCGGCGAATGCGGCGGCGTACAACGGTGGTTTGCTGAAAAAAGTGGCTTCCGGCGTCGGAACGCCATTGATGCCGGGAAGAAAGTTCGAAACCTACATATTCTCTCTTTTCAATGAGAATCTGAAAGGACCGTCGTTGGATGAAAAGAATTTTGGGCTTTTCCGACCGGATTTCACTGAAGTTTACGACATCGGTATCTTGCGTGGACCGCAGGTAAATTGCTAGCACCTACTTTACATTTTTGTTTGATTTGATCGAACCCTTGACATGTCGGTTTTTCATCGGAGTTGGATTTTACGTGGCACACGGCGGCCGGAATCACCGGAAAGTTGATAATGATGTTGGATTTTTACTAATCTTTCTTTCCTTTATTAGTCAAAATAAATCAATTGTAGTTATTATTATTATTATTAGTTTAGTGGTCACCTTTTTTCTAACGGCACGGCACCGCACCTCACCAACGTTATGAAACCAGTACATGTTAATATAATTCTAATAATACATGTGACGCCAGCTCAATGCACAATTATTCTGTAATATTATTATCATATAAATATATAATTAGCCTATAATTAAATATATAATGCATTAAACCTGGGATGGCAAATGACTCACAAACACATTCGGGTGTAACGTTGATTTCAAAATATTTTTACGGGTAGGGGGGGCATATATTGTTTTAGGGGATTGTAATTATTATATGTAATCTTAAAAATAAATAATAACTATTATTTTGAAAGTTAATAAAATACTTAACTTAATTAGAGTGATGGCAATCCTCCATTATTCTAATATTCGTTTTTCTTCGCCGAATCAGGCTCCTTCAACGTCACCAATGCTTGCACCCACTTATGCACCACCACCATCCTTCCGCCCTCCTGCTAGCGGCAGCACCGCCAGCAGCCATGCCTCCTCTCCAAGCACCGCCTGCTCAAATGTCGCTTTTGCCCTAGAGTCTGCTGCCATTATTGCTTTTGTCATGCCTTTGTTCTTGTAGATCATTGAGAGAGGGCTTGAGGGTAAAACCGTAAAATATAGAATAAATAAATCAAGAATCATTTCGTATGATTATGATTCTTGCGTGAGACAGTTGCATTGTAAATACTAAACTTAAGAGATGTATACCAAACACTTGATTCTTAACGATATATGTAATTATTTGCCATGCATGATAACGTGCACCTTGTGCATAAACTGTTGTACGTGTTGTTAAACGTTACTTATTATTATATAATTTGATGTGGCTACTCTGCAGCAAGAACCAACGGGTCCATCACGAAAGCCGCCAGCAGCAGCGGTTCAGGGCAAGAAGTGGTGTGTGCCTAAATCAGATGCCACCACTGCTGCACTTCAGTCTAACATAGACTATGTTTGCAGCAGTGGTGCTGATTGCAGGCCCATTCAAGCCGGTGGGGCCTGTTTTGAGCCCAATAATGTGCGGGAACATGCATCGTTCGTTATGAATTCTTACTATCAGACCAATGGGCGTAACAACTACAATTGTGATTTTGCTAACACCGGAGTCATCACTTTCACTGATCCAAGTAATTATTCTTCTTTGCTTGATTTACTTGTTAAGATGTAGACTCACATTGTCACTTGTTAAGATTTAGCGTGCTAAAAACCGAACACAAATTATTTAACTTTAGAGAGCTCAACGACAGGTCTGCCCCATGGTCCAGGACGTGGGAGGCAACGGCCCTTCGTAACCTAGACTCTCCTAGCAATAAGTCCGGTTGAGCTCTATTTATATAATGCTAGAGCTTGGCTCATGACTAAATTTTCAAGATTGAGTTTATTATTTTAATATATACGTGCATAAATAATTTATTTATGTGCTTATATAATTGTTTTATATACATTTATTATATAAAACCAGGACGTGGGCTGGGTTGACCCAAAATTGCGAGTATGCGAGTTCAATGGTCTAAGTTAACTGGAATTACATATTGTTTTGTCGAGTCGGTTGGGTATTCCTACAAGACGGATATGATTATGTGTAATTAACGTGGTTTTGATGTAATTTGTTAGGTAAAGGGTCGTGCAAGTATCGTTCTTAAGCTAGGGATGAAGAGAACGAAATAAGACAGAGGATAGGAAAAGGGAGTTGATTGGTTGAGGTTGTAATTGATTATTCTTTTTGTTGTAACATTTATCCATCGAGCTGACATTTGCTGATATTATTATTTGTTATCATGCTTCCGTTTTGGGCCGTTATGTTGTGTTTGGCGAGTTTAAAAGGGCCTTTTAAGTTACAAATATAAAACTACATAAACAGCTAAAAGGATGTTTAATTCAATTAACAAACTGCAAACATATATATTGTTAAAAGTAAGTTTGTACCTACACGACGTCTCCTCTCTCCAACGTCCAACCCCTCTAACATTCTAGTTTGTGATCGTATGTAGACACAAATAAAACATTGTCTCTCTCTTTGTGGTTCAGACTTGTTGGCCAACTGGCCAAGTGAACATCATATCAGACTAGAGGTGCTCAAATCGGTTTTTCTAAGAACCGGCTTCTAGGTAGAAACATGTTTCGGCTTGGTCAACAAAAGTCAATAATCGGGTCGAGAAGAACCGGTTTGTGTTTTTGACCGATTTTTTATTGGTTCCTAACTAGTTTTTGGCCGGGTAAAGTGAAACCGGTTCAGATTATGATTTTTCAGAGACACTGGACTGACATGGAATCACCGGTTGGGTTAGGTTTGGTTCTAGTTCAGGTAGAAAGTTTGGGTTCTGAAACCGGTTTTTTCAACACATCTACACCAGACCATGGACGCTCATGGATCTATATGAATCTATGCATCAAAGACATTGAATCTTCCACCTCAAATGAACCACAAAAATAATAAGAATGTTATCCATTCATGGTAATTAGAACATCTACAATGGATGGCTATTCATCCCACGGGCAGCCAACGTGAAGGCACCGATTTCTAATCAATCTAAACCAGTCATTTAGGATGTTAATCTTGATAAATAAAATGAAGGTTTAAGTTTAAGATAATTATCAAGTTGTTAGGTTATTTATTAATCGTTAGTTTGTTATGTTTATCGCGTTTGTTAGATTGGATGTTAAAGTATGTTATTTATTTTTCAAATGTTCAACTACAAATAGGATTATTAGGTTCTTTACACTTTAAGAGGCATATTGATATAAAACTGGTTTTTACCGTTGTTGGTTGAAATTTGAAACTAAACCGGTCTATGAAAAAACCAATTTGTACACCTATTGATATTAGCCCCTTAAAATCAAGTAATTTGTAAACAATATTAAAATCAAAGAATCAAGAATCGTACAATACATCAATAGTCGTCTTGTTACATTCAAACAACTTTAAAAAATCATCATATACTTGTAGATTGAAATATAATAAAAAAAAATTATAAAGAATATAAGCAAGCATACGCCATTCAATTTGCGTAAATCAGAAGCACTTTCTATGCACGATTGATGGACCAGACTCATCATACTCTGCCTTAGCTATCCACATCTGCACTCAAACAATATCACAAAAACATATCAATTAAATCAATATTAATGCATTTTTCATAACAACAATAATTATAAAATTGTCCAACAACGTCTCCATAACCAATAGAACCAAACGCTTCAACCGGTCAGACCGCTAACACAATAACACCATTCGATTTTTTAAACCGGTCTGACCAGTGAACCGATAACATATTCATTTGGATCCGATTAATATGTTTAAGAAAAGTTTGATTCGAAATAGAATAGCGAACCTGCTGGAAGGTACTGAGTGACGCAAGGATGGACCCACCAATCCAAACACTATACTTCCTCTCAGGTGGGGCCACAACCTTAATCTTCATACTACTCGGGGCTAAAGCGGTAATTTCCTTACTCATCCTGTCGCCAATACCAGGAAACATCGTCGTACCACCACTAAGAACAATATTACCATAAAGATCCTTCCTAATATCCACGTCACACTTCATAATAGAATTATACGTCGTCTCATGAATACCCGCAGCTTCCATCCCGATCATCGACGGTTGGAAAAGAACTTCCGGGCAGCGGAACCGCTCTGCCCCGATGGTTATCACCTGACCGTCGGGCAGCTCGAAGCTTTTCTCAACAGAGGAGCTGGTTTTCGATGTTTCGAGTTCTTGTTCGTAGTCTATGGCTATGTAAGCTAGCTTTTCTTTCATGTCGCGTACGATTTCGCGTTCGGCTGATGTCGTGAAGGAGTAACCGCGCTCGGTTAATATCTTCATTAGCGCGTCCGTTAGGTCGCGTCCGGCTAAGTCTAGACGGAGGATCGCGTGTGGAAGCGCGTACCCTTCGTAGATTGGGACCGTGTGACTCACACCGTCTCCGGAGTCCAACACGATACCTGTTTGGTTCATAAAATAAACGTAGTAATTTCAGAAAAAAATTTCTAAATGTTATTTTGGGTAAAAAAATTGGAAATAATTGTTCAGATAAAAAAAAGGGAATAGTTATACCGCAATTTAGAATTATGGTTTCTTAAGATAACTTTTAGTAGCCATTTGAGCTTGACACTAAAACCGCAAACCGCAATTCCGAATTGCGGTTTCAGTGTTAAAGCTTAAATGTCTGAAAAAGAAACCGTAATTTTGAATTTCGATATTACTAATTCCTTTTTTTTTTAATCTGAACAACCATTTTCCACCTTTTTTACCCCAAAATGCCATTTTGAAAAATAATTCTTAATTTCAACCCATTTACTTATAAACAATCGATAACAAATCGATAGTAATATATAAAGATTTAAAAAAAGATTAAACACTTACCGGTTGTACGACCACTAGCATACAAAGAAAGAACAGCTTGAATTGCAACATACATAGCAGGAGCATTAAACGTTTCAAACATGATTTGAGTCATCTTCTCACGGTTCGCCTTCGGGTTCAATGGAGCTTCGGTTAGAAGAACCGGGTGTTCTTCTGGAGCGACCCGAAGCTCATTGTAGAAAGTATGATGCCATATCTTCTCCATATCATCCCAATTGTTAACAATACCATGTTCGATCGGGTATTTCAGTGTCAATATACCTCTTTTGGATTGGGCCTCGTCGCCAACATATGCATCTTTTTGGCCCATTCCAACCATCACACCGGTGTGACGTGGACGGCCCACAATACTTGGAAAAACAGCCCGCGGTGCATCATCTCCCGCGAATCCAGCCTGTAAAATAAATTCAGTTATATCGACCCGAGTTTTTTTAGCATAATTTGTGGTCGATTGCGCGTTTAAAGAAAAGAAATTGTGGTTAATACCTTAACCATTCCGGTTCCATTGTCACAGACAAGTGGTTGAATATCTTCTTCGCCATCTGCCATTTTAAGCTAACTAAAGAACAATATATATTTCAGTTAATCATGAATCTTGTTTTAAGGAATCATGACATTAAGTCGTTAACATGAATAAATATGTGAGTCGGCTCATTATCAAGATAAACCACATTTTAGTAGCGGAATGACAATATCAAATCAAGGATTGTTTAGCCCGAAACATATGGCATATATATGTTTATATACATACACAAATCTATGTAGGGATGCATTCTTTTCAGAGCTAATAGTATGTATATAAACATCTTTATTACTTGTTATGAAATCTATATGCTCTTTTGGACATGGATTCACTTTCATTGAAAAGGTATTTTGCATAAACAAACCCAACAAATCTATAACCGAATCACAATTTAAAACCTAAGTTAAGAAGACAAATCCATCAACTTTATAACAAAATAACGAAATCAAAGGCTATTTCAACAAGAAGGGGGGGTAAATAGTAATCATGGTTATGATCGTTGATAAAGATTACGAATTGTTAATCACACAATCAATCATGCTGTAAACCGAAACAAAGCATGCCAAACGCAGTCTCTACTGTTTAAACTTTCCAAATCGACGCTAAACTATACAAATCTAACGCTGAAATCGTAGATTATTAAAAACAAACCCTGTTATATGTAACTGGTTTCAAATCATCAGCAATGTTACCAAAGATCAGAACCGCAATTCACATAAATTAGCCAAACCCCCAATTCGAATCAAGCATAAATAAACGTAAATCAGTTGGAATCGAAGGTGAATTTGAAATCGAACAATGTACCTAGAAATCAAAAAGAGAATACGGAATGAAATGTACCAGCAGAACTGAAATGATGATGAAATTGAAGGAAAAATAGCTAGAAAGATGGGTTTTTGTGAGGAACGAGATGCAATTGCGGGTTAACAATGATTGTTGTCACCCCCAAATTAAACGGAAGTGGAGGGATTATAATATGAAGGAGATTGGATGTGGATCGTTGGATGGGTTTTTCTTATGTTCATGGATCCCACTTATTTCAAAATCTAATTTTTTTATATAAGCAATGTTTTATTTCTTAAAAATCTTTTGCTTTTTGAACGGCCAACAAACATTAAATTGTCTAGGTACTTCGGGGTGGCTCAATGGCAAAAGACCACCGCCAGCTAGCCAATCTAGCCATACGGAGCTGTAACACCCCGCTCCCCGGCCCCCGGCCTCCGGCCGGTTCAAACAGCGGTCGGTGTTACTAACCGGGTCAGCACAACAGCAGGATCGAGTTAACCGGTTTATAATGCACAACACCAATTATACCAAACAAACATTCCATTCAATTCACAATAATCAGAGTGTTTATTACATGATAGCGGAAGCATATGTTTACATTACAATAGTGTTTACATTACAAC
>WOUH02000041.1:3858891-3872763 GCA_009936405.2 Stevia rebaudiana | reverse complement strand
TGCAAAGCTTCCATTTCAATCGAAGCTTTCTCAGCTTGCAATCGCGTGATCATCGCCATTGAATTATTCGCTGCAACCGCCGACGCGTTTCTTTCTGCGTTTAGTTCTTGATATAGCACCATTAACATTCGTTTATCTGATCGAACTTGTCTTTTCAGAACCTGAAGAGTTGAGTCGCCTTCTATTGGTGTTTCATCGTT
Organism: Stevia rebaudiana; assembly: GCA_009936405.2. Classification (NCBI taxonomy): domain Eukaryota; kingdom Viridiplantae; phylum Streptophyta; class Magnoliopsida; order Asterales; family Asteraceae; genus Stevia; species Stevia rebaudiana. The sequence goes on along the minus strand of WOUH02000041.1, from coordinate 3,872,563 downwards.
TAAATTTGATACCAAATCGGATTTTTCTATCGGGAATTTTTTTGTTAGCTTGCTGGTAAATCTTGGACTGTTTACAACCGTTGATTCTGCAAGTGGTACACCAAAAAACTTGTTTCCTTTCCCGTAACTCGGGGTTTTTAAAGATTCTTCAATTAGTTCTTCGGGATCTGGTAGCAATGGTGCTGTTGTAGATTTTGTGTCGTCTTTAACCGCTACATTGATCACATTGTTTGAAATAAATATCATATTAGATATTGTGTACAAAGATACTAATTATGCATAACATGAACATGTTAAACTGTCTAAATTAACAACAATAACAATAACTCACTTTTGGAATCTGTGTTCAATCTATAGTCATCTTCAACCACATCTGGTTCACTATCAGATACAAATTTTAGTTCAGTATACCTCATTTGAGACAATTCCGCATTCTTCGTATCATTGTTTCTCCATCCCATTGGTGTCAAAGGCACTCGAGGACTGAAAGCGGGTGCGGTTAATGACGCACGCAGGCTCGATGGATTCCTAATAAAAACTTTAGAAGACGTCCGCTTCTTAAACGACTCACCACAACACGAGCATTTACTCATTTCAGCAACACGCATGTTAGGACTTTTCTCTTTCCCCGTTTTCAACGGTTTCAATTTCGTTTCCCGATCATCGTCTTTGTACTCCTTTGATTGTTTTTGGTCAGTACGGTTTTTGGTACCACCGGAATCTGATTCTTTGTCGGTTTGAAACGAGATTAGACAACCGTCACACATGTTTCGGATATCAGTTAGTTTTTTATGGACGTGACAATACGCCAATGAAGATATGTCTTTTTTGTGAGATTCGCATATTGAGGAGTTGTAATAGGAGCTCGGGTTAGTAGCCGCTAGGGATTGGTCGATTCGCGTGCACAAGACGCACGGTGGGTCTAGTTGAAAGACCATGGCGAATTTGTAAGATAGAAACGCGATGAACCCATCGATGAAAAGAGAAGTGATTAGGAACCATTCGAGTATGGCTCCTACTACGAAATGTGGGAATTCGCCTAATTCTTCCTCGACGAACATCCGGAATGTTCTTTTCGACATGGTGTCGGGTTTGAAGGAAACAAATCAAGAAACAATGAATTTGAATTGGGTTTGTGATGTTAAGATCCAAGTTTTTCTCTCAAATAATGTTAAGAAGAAAGCATTACATATAGTATTGTAGGTTAAGATCCAAGTTTTTCTCTCAAATAATGTTTAGTAAAGAGAGATGTGTGTGTTTGTGTTCTACTAAAAAAAGGGTTGTTTGGAGTGATTAGTGGCTGAGAGTTTCCCATGTTTTTGGGTTAACTAAATGTCGGAAATGGTATGTTTCTAACTAAATTAACGGTCAATTATGCACTTCCACTAAAGGTATCACCTTACGACGACGTTTGTGTTTGATAGTTAAAAAAAAACATGTTTATTTGTTTCAACTTATGATAGTAATCTATTACACAATACGTTCGTTAAAATTGTATGAAGTAAATAGGTTAAAATCACTTGATATATTGAAAACGATGTGATTGTCTGAATTATTCAAGTACGTAAAACCTACTCTTGTGAGTGAGATATTTTTTTATGTGTTTTTTTGTTTGTTATTCTGACCATAAAAAAAGTAATTTAACATGGATCGATGGAGATATGTCATAGATAACAGGACAACAGGTGATACATGTGGTGATGGTATGATAAAATTTTGAGTACTTAACTCTTATGGATGATCCATTCAAATATTTTAACTTTTTCATTCAATGTTTAGATAAAGAGTTATTGTATTATAATAAACTCAACTTTTATTTATTGGTCGGTAATACTTTCAGCCAAAGAAATGCTTATTAAGACTTACAACTTAATTTTCGCTTGCACTCTCAAACTAATTGTAATGAGCTCATCTTTTAGTTTTGTTTTAAAATATTCTTCGGTTATGAGTGCCAACGTTACGCCCCGTGTGCGGTGCGCGCATATAATGTATATATGTGTGGGCCCTCGAGTGGCAAAATTAAAATTGCACTAATTTTAACGTTATTTTACTTATTTTTGTGAAAATAACGTTAAAAGCTACGATAGACGGTCAATCAGGCATCATGAGCTGGGGGTCTCATCGGAAGCAGTCTCTCTATCCTACGTGGTAGAGGTAAGGCTGTCTACATCTACCCTCCTCAGACCATACTTTTAAGTGGGATATACTGAGTACGATGATGATGATGATGTATAGCCTTTTAAAATCCTACTCTAATCTTCATTAATGACATCGTTTACTTGAAATATAATGCAATAATGCATATAATTTAATAGCTGTGGGTATCATCATTTGGTAATATTGTAGGTGAGTATAAACAGGTATTGTTGTAGGTAGACAAATACAACAGTGAGTTTTACACTTTTAAGTGGAAATGAGATTTATAAAGTCAAAATGGGCAATTTGTCATGATTAAAAGTTCATACAATATGATTATATTTTGGTGGACTATATTGGGTTAATGTGATACAGAAACTTCATGTATTGGTGTTAAATGGGAATCCAACTTTTCCACTTGGGATAATTAGATGTAAACTTATATAGCGAAATCTAATGTCGTGTTTGATGTATCCTATCATATAAGGCGACTCTAATCGATGATTGACCAAGATCAGTCTCGAAACTGGTTTATCAAACAATACTTTTGTATATATCAGGTGTCACTCATTACAAACTTGAAAAACTTTCTATATCATGTTGGATAGATGCAAACAAACAAACAAACGTACCCAGTAAATTCACACTTGTCATGTTGGATAGAGGCCTAATATGTAATTTCCAATTGCATATAACATCATGCTATGAAATAAAATGTAATTAAAAATTCCTCAAAAAAATATTTTCACCACAGTTTTGAAAATATAGGGCTTACAATTACCAACTATAAGCTAGTCGCATTTTATATAAATGCCTTTATCTCAATAAATAAAATAAAATGAATGACTGACACAAGTTCTTAAAGTTCAAAAGATAAAATTTTGTTACTTTTCTTTTAGCAAATTGTATTTCGTTTCAAGTGAAATTTGAACTCTCAATAGTGAAAGTCTCTCTTACGACCTAAACTCAACTCCATAGTCTCCAACTGTTCCTTATTCTTTGTCCTTACATGAAATTTGAAAAAAATTAAAGAAACAAAAAACAAAAAATAAAAATGTAGATGAGATTATTTTATCAAAACGTAAAGCAAGAGGGATCATTTCAGTCACCAAAGTTTCTGATAAAATCTTCAAAGTGCAACCCTTATTTCACCTTCTTTGGTGAATCTTAAAGCTACATCACAATCATAAGATGCGATCACAATATATTGCTTAAATCTTGTACAAACAATAACTGGCGACACGCTAACACGTTCAGAGCACATGTGCCAATTAAAAATCATATTTGTTAAAAGAAAAATAGAAAAAGAAAACAAAAAAAAACTAGAAGATACCACCCAATATCATTACTCCCTCAACTGTAGAAATCCAAAATCAGGTTCTCCGGACAAAATACTTAATTCAATACTGAAATCAAAATGAAAGAATATCAAAAGTAAATTAAAAAATACTCGTCTCAACCCAACGACAATACAACATATATGACACATATATGACATGACATGTAACAATTGTGAAAATCAAACGTTGAAAGTTGAATATCATCAAAACAACTTAGAAACACTTCCTGTGCACAATCGACGGACCAGATTCATCATACTCCGACTTCGAAATCCACATCTGCATCATTCACAACACCCCAAAATCAAACCCAAACTATTATATGTTTTACACTTTTACTTGATTAAAAATTAATAAATAAATAATTAAAACATACCTGTTGAAAGGTACTTAATGATGCCAAAATGGACCCACCAATCCAGACACTATACTTTCGTTCCGGTGGTGCAACAACCTTAATCTTCATACTACTAGGGGCTAAAGCGGTAATTTCCTTACTCATTCTATCCGCAATGCCCGGAAACATAGTTGTACCACCACTAAGCACAATGTTTCCGTACAAATCTTTCCTAATATCCACGTCACACTTCATGATTGAATTATATGTTGTCTCATGAATACCAGCTGATTCCATTCCAATCATGGATGGTTGGAATAAAACTTCCGGGCAGCGGAACCGCTCGGCACCGATGGTAATGACCTGCCCGTCGGGTAGCTCGTAGTTTTTTTCAATAGACGAGCTGGTTTTCGAAGTTTCGAGTTCTTGCTCATAGTCGATAGCAATGTAGGATAGTTTTTCTTTTATGTCTCGTACGATTTCGCGTTCTGCGGTTGTGGTGAATGAATATCCGCGTTCGGTTAGAATCTTCATTAAGCTGTCGGTTAGATCGCGTCCGGCTAGATCCAATCGGAGGATGGCATGTGGCAAGGCGTAACCCTCGTAGATAGGGACCGTGTGGCTCACACCGTCTCCGGAATCAAGCACAATGCCTGCATCAGACAACAAAAACACAAGGTTGCTACTCTCACTTATCAAGAAGACTTGTAATGCAAGTTATTTGATGAGTTATTTACACAAAATCACAAATGGTCTTTTTGTTTGCGTAAAATAACAGGTTTGGGTACTAAGATTTTAAAGTAACAAGTTTGGGTTTACGTTTTCAGTTTTGTAACGAGTTTATGTGTTAATGCTAGTTTCCCTTAACTTTTCTTTCAATACAATGTGAAATGACCAAAATACCCTTTCAAAAGTTAAAGGGTAGTTCGGTCATTTCGCCCAAATTTGATGAAAAAGATAACGAAAATTAGGAATAATACGTAAACTTGTTACAAAACTGAAAGTATAAACCCAAACTTGTCGCTTTAAATCCTTAGTACCCAAACCTAGTATTTTACCAAAGACCGTAAGAACCATTTGTTTAACTGTCTTATTTAATTTATGGAGTATGAGATGATTACCCGTAGTACGACCACTAGCATAAAGAGAAAGAACAGCTTGTATGGCAACATACATAGCTGGTGAATTGAATGTCTCAAACATGATTTGAGTCATCTTTTCACGATTCGCTTTAGGGTTCAAAGGTGCTTCGGTTAACAAAACCGGGTGTTCTTCCGGTGCAACACGGAGCTCATTGTAAAAAGTGTGATGCCAAATCTTTTCCATGTCATCCCAATTGCTGACGATACCATGTTCAATTGGGTATTTTAAGGTCAAAATACCTCTCTTGGATTGGGCCTCGTCACCAACATATGCATCTTTTTGGCCCATTCCAACCATTACGCCCGTGTGACGAGGCCGGCCCACAATACTTGGGAACACAGCTCTTGGAGCATCATCTCCAGCAAAACCGGCCTAATAAAAAATTTTGTTTTTTTTTTTGTTCGTTAAAAAATGATAATTGAGGTTTTAACATAATTATGTGTGTGAGTTAATGTGTTTTGAGGAAGAAAGTGATGCTAAATTTGGTACCTTAACCATTCCAGTTCCATTATCACACACAAGTGGTTGAATTTCCTCTGATTCTGCCATCTTTTATAATTTATGCTACCTACAAAAAAATTAAAAAATAAATAAATAAATAAACTCAATTTTCCTGTGTTTTAATGAAAATGCAAAATGCCAAGTACCAAGTTTCAATTACTTTACAGGACCAAAAACAATAATCAGTCAAGTTCTTGTACTATCATTTAAATCATTTTTGCACGATATTAAATGAATTACTTAAAATAAGTTATGGATAAAGGTTGAGATCATGAGATGCAAACAACATTTTTTACAAAAAGATTATTCTCTTTTCCTCCTTTGGTCTCCAAAGTTAACTATTATTGTTGATTTGATTTAAAGTGGACAAAATTGTTAATCGATATGATTGTGAATATATATAAGTATTATATTGATAAATCTTTTGGCTGGAATTAAATATGCATGTTTTTTAAATCCAAAAGTTAGGACTTTTTATCAACATCATAAGAGAAACTAACTACAAAATGAAGATTCGTTACATTATGAAGAGAAATCATTGAATTTTAGTTACCAAAAACTGTAAGACAACCAACCGACCGAAACGAACGGATATACTAACAATGTCTTGAAGAAAAACAAAATTGGATAAACGAAATGAATAAACATACCTGATGAGATTTTATAAAAATGCGAGTAGATATGGAGAGAGATTTGCAAAATTAATGGCAACAAAGTTGGAGAAAATATGGAAGTGTATATAGGGGAGAGATTCAACGTGAACCGTTGGATTGGGGTTTGGCTCCAAGATCATGTGCGGTGGTGGATTACACGTCTAAGTGTCCCACATCGCTGCTGTTATTATATAAATCAGTACGAATATTGTCGAACCAACTGAATCAATAACATATAAAAACCTTTAATAAAGTTAGAAGAGTCGCTTTTAGATCTTTCTTATTTTATATGTATTGCAATTGATACACGGCTATATCCTATGTACTGGTTTCTAGTTAAATTGACATGTAGATTTTACATAGACAAAAACCACTTAACTAAAGACATATTTCATTTTGTTGTAGTGATTTTAACTAAACATTAAATTGCTTTGCATTGAGTGTAAATGGTAAATTAAAATTATTAAGAATGTAAATCACTAAATTGTGTTTAACGCCGGTTAAGGGCTTGGATAAAATCAATAGCGTCTTTTTAGTGATCATCACGTAATGGTTTTAACACACAAAAATTCATTTTTAATGTTCATGAGAGGCTCTACTACGCACAGCCTAAGTAACTTTAATTAACACAAACATCAAAGTCGTATAAACTCTTAGAAATATAAAATTTCCATATACAATCGTTTTAGGTATTACAACTATAACAATATGCACAATGTTTACAAGATTATCATAGATTTTTATACTTATAATTAGAGGCTACAAATTCTGATATGTAATAAGGGGTCTCCTTATATATATATATGTGTTTATACAAACATATTATTTTTTAGATACATGACTTACTTCGTGTATCATTTCAATCTGCATGATTTATTGTGAGTCATCATTATACAGCTATCGAGAGCTACGCGATTAAAATGAACGATATATATGTGGGTCAAGTTCACGTATATGCCTCTCGGGGACGTTGCATATCACAATTCGTGTCTGTGTATGCATTAATAAGAGTAAAATACGTTACGGAGCAAAAGGTAGATATATATACAATGTTAAAATCATGTACATCGTGACCTTTTTGGTATAAGACATGTTATAAGGGTTACCCAAATTTGGATATCGTGAAAAAAAAAGGCAGACATATAAATCGGTACCCATAAAGATTTTTCACATTCTAACTTGCAAAGACTTCACTCCCATGTGGCCATGTGTGGTGTCTGCCAAGTGCGAAAGCTAGGACATTATAAAGGAAAAATTGACATAAAAGTTTACTTATGTCAATGATTGTTGATAATGTCTATCTACCGCAACATTTTAAAAAGAAAAATAAAAGTTTAATCATTAAGTGTTATAAATTATAACCAAAAGTGACATAAATATCTCTATAGCTATAAAATCAGAGTTTTGTTTATAGTTTCTAACTCAATGTAAAAAGTTTGTGATTACAAAAAGGATATGCGCATATATTGTTATCTATTTTCAAGTTTTGTTTTTTGGTTTTTTTTTTTTTTTTTTTTTTTTTTTTTTTTTTTTTTTTTTTTTTTTTTTTTTTGCAATCTTTAAGACAGCCTAAGAATCTAAGATACACGTTATTTATAAAAGTAAAATAATATAATAGGTCGGAATATCAAACTTTTGAAAAAATACTGTTAAATCATGAAGAAAAAGGATATGAATATTTTCCACCAGTTTATGTTTCTGATGTTGTATCTGTGTCATTCATTTCATTGGCTAAATTTAATAATTTCCGCTTTAATAATCTAAAATTTAGATACCTTTATTAAGTATAGCTTATTCAACTTATTGTTTGGTAACATTTATGTAATCCAAAGTTTAATCACGAAAGAACCTAAAATTTAATCTTACTTGATTGTTATGACACCTTAAACACACTTTAAATATTATTATGCCAACCATCTAAGAGTGTATCAAAGTGACAATTATTTAAAAATCAATCTTTTCTGTAGAAAAAATTGATACGAATACATATAAAATATTATAAATCAATATTTTCTGTAGAAATAATTGAATGATTGATACGAAAACATATAAAATAATAAATGATGAATAAGATGCATAGACTTTCAAGCGTGACAGGCGCTATTTGTAATACTTATATATAATAAGCATATATTATAATATCAGAATATAAAATTTGTAACGTTAGAAACATAATGGTATGATTAAACATCGACTTTGATTGGGATGAAGTTAATCACTTTCATCATGCATCCACTCTACCACTATCACACCACCATGGATGTCATATTAATGCACACATATATATAGAAGCTTGTCATATGCATATATTCTAGTGTGATGATATATATGTATGTGTGTAACTTTATATATACATTCAAATTTGCATGTATTTATTTACTTTTAAACAGCTAAAAATCACTTATGAAACTAAAAAGATGTTTAACTTGGTAACAGACTCAACTAACAAACACAAATAAGCCAAATTTAAAGCCATACATTTAAAAAAGAATTAAAAATCCTAAAAAGGTAAAACATATGTGACAAGAGTAAACTCATGATACAACCAAATCTAGTTGATAATCCAAAACAATAAATTATGAGATGCAATCATGCAATCTATGTTTGCAGTCGTTTACAGGAACGGAGGCAATATTACCCATCGGCGAGGGTATTTTGGTCTTCCTTCTTTCCCGTCAAATAGCTGCAACAATGACACATCACAAAATGTTATCAAACATGTTCTTTAATGATTTAGCCACATTCATTTGACCCATTTGAGATTAAACTCAGCCCAAATGGGTTAAAAGATTAATATAACCCGGTTTGAGATAAAATTCAGCCCAAACAGGTTGAAAGATTCATTTGACCCGTTTGAGATAAAAGTCAGCCCAAATGAGTTAAAAGATTCATTTGACCCGTTTGAAATAAGAGTCAGCCCAAATGGGTTGGAAGATCATTTGACCAGTTTGATATAATAAAACTCAGCCCAAATGGATGCAAGATTCATTTGGCCCGTTTGAGATACAACTCGACTCATTTGAGATAAGAGTCGGCCCAATTAGGTTGTAGGATTAATTTGACCCATTTGAGATAAAAGTCAGCCCAATTGGGTTGTAAGATTCATTCGACCCCTTTGAGATAAAAGTCAGCCCAAATGGGTTGAAACATCCATTTGACCCGTTTGATATAAAAGTCAACCCAACTGGCTTGCAAGATTCATTTGACCTATTTGAAATAAAACTCAATCCAAATGGGTTGAAAGACTCATTTGACCCGTTTGAAATAAAACCCATCCCAAATAACGGGTTGAAATTATAATGTTAAATTATTTTAAATAATAAGGCAAAAAGATTAAGAATATTACCCTTCTAAGACGACGATGCTTCGCCAAAGCCCAATTAGTCATGATAGAAGCAGCAACCACAAGAAAAACATAACCCGAAACAGTCTGAGTCGCGATATTAAAACCCAACCACTGATAAATCTCGGTTGTGTAATTCGCGCAGGTCACAATATTAAACAAAAACCCGCGTGGAATCTGGTATCCTCCGTTCCCACTCGGGCTTCTAAGATTCCTGAGTATGACGTGGCAATACAAGTTTGCAACTTGCATAATCAACCCGAACCCAAATCCAATCTTCATTTGGAGATCGCTTACCGGTGTGTAAAGAGGATGGTTAACATAATACGCGATATAACACCCAAAACTCCAATAATAAGCACAGTTTCTAAACACATTTGAAATAGGTGAAGTCGCATGACTGAAACGGTGCACGAAAAAGGTTTCCATTATACGTTTGAAATAGTGGAAACACCAGTAGTATAATGCGTATGTTTGAACCGGATGGATAACCCGTTCGCCTTTATACCCGAAAAATTCGTAAACCGGGAAATAGTAGAAGACGGGGTAGAGGATTAACGGGCCCAAATATTCAAAAAAGAAGAGTGTACGGTATGAAACTTGTGGACCCAAATCCTTAAAGACTACCGTAAGTGTGTCGGAGCTTGCAGTTGTGTACTCGTTTAGACTTTTTTTGGATTGAAGAACAACGGGTTTTTCCTTTGAACCCGGTTGAACGGGTAGAGTCAGACGTTGTCTGGATGGATAGTATTTCTTGACTGTTTACACAAGATGCATGTCATTAACTAAAATAATGTTTTAATTATATAAATGTTGATAAATAAAATGCATTATTAATATATTCCATTCATAAGCCCATCAACCAAACACATCAATTTCAAGTTAATCTAAAAGAGGTAAATTTGCTAGTGCGTTATACTTATACCTCTAATGTACTGATCTTAAGGTGTATCATACTATCATTACAAAGTGTAATTACTTATAGTTTACAGGTACATAATCTCATGATACATATTTAAATACAACAGTCAGCATCCAATTTGTATTTGATGGGGAAGTAATTTTTTTTTCTGGTAACAAGAGTGCATAACAGTTATTAAATGCTACCATTTGATTAAAAAGTGAATCCTTAAATATTTATCCTTGCTTTGATTTTCTCTGTACTTAAAAGAGTTGTAAAATCAAGACTATAGATGATAAAAGTATCAATGTTAATAGCTATATTGAGTTCTTTATTCTATTTGTAGAAATGAATTTTATTTTTCTAATTTGAGCTTAAGTGTGTCATGGGGCTTTGACTATCTAGGGTTCAATTCGAAGATGTTAAGTTACAGTTGATATGAAGATCAAAGAGGAAGACTTTTTTAAAGAACAATGAACCAAATTTGATAACTACAATTTGTATTCAAACAGTGATTCAACGAAGAAGAACTTACTTCGCTGATGAATTGCTTCCTGTAAATCGGCAACAGTAGCCTGACAAACCCCCAAATATAATTATAGTCACGACCTCAAAGCTCCATAAGATTGAGTTAAAATATAACGTAAAATACGACGAAATTGAAGTGAAAGTGAGCTTACAGTGGTATCAAGAACAAGTCCACTGTTGATTAGTTCTCTGCCGCTTCGCGTAGTAACGGTCACCTTCATCCTTACGGCAATTAGAAAGTCGGAGATAGCGGATTAAGATGAAACGGAGAAAACAATGGTCGGTATGAAATTTTCAGATCCAGGAAGAATGAATTGATGAATTATAGGTATGAGTGAAGTGATTTATGAATAATCTATCAGAGATGGATGGATGGAATAGTGAGTGATTTTGATGGATTTTAAAAGCGTGCAGTTGGGGTAGATAAACCAACGCTGTGGATCGAATATGAATAAATGAAGATGAAAGGTTGGTTTACCTGCATCTTACCGCCATTGATGAACCACGCACGTGGCGATAGCTATACTTACGGAGTTGATTTGTAGCCACTAGGGTTTCTTTTTTATTTACTTTTACACCAATTTTTTGCTTTTAGTTTTTACACATTGCGTCTCCAAGTTTGGTGAGGCGCGTTCGGGTAGTGGAGTTCGGGTTGTGCGGGAAGTCGGAAACACTGTAGCCAATGGCTATGTTAGAGAGTGCGGGTTGTACTACCCGATCATCGAAGAAGAGGAAGAAGAATGAGATCTAAGTAGTCTTAGGATAGTTTTAGATGACGATTTTCGTTGGTTAGGAGGAGAGTGTAGTAAGGGTAGTGTCGTAGTGCGTCCACCACCTTAAGAGTGTGTATGGTGGTCGTTCCTCTGTACGGGCACCAAATTTTTGGAGTGGAAATGTGGCTGGAATGTCGGCGAATTACGGTGATGGGAGGAGGTGGGGTGCAAGGTTAACAACTACAAAAATGGGATGGACGATGAATTGGAAGGGGTGTGGTGGCAACACGGGAACACCTCATCCAGTATGTGGTGGCAAGGCGTTTACCGCTCAACCATAATGTTATTACATTATGTGACCTCTTCAAATACATTAACACCATCTCCAGTCAATGAGGCTTTGTGAGCCAGTGGATGGATGATGTAGATTTGAAGGACAAACTTCTCATGTACGATTATTGTACATGCTCTTTTATGGGAAAAAATGAGTTGGGTATGATATTAGGTGATATCAAAGTGGATTACATGAATATACCTAAATTTTATCCATACAAATTTATTTATTTTTCTCTTAAGTAAAAAATATTTTAGTATGATTTTTTTTTTCTATAATAAAAACTGATACAAAAACAAGTTACATAAACGTTTAACTAATGATCCATACTTCAAGTATAGTAGTACAACATGTTTTCTCTTTACATACTTCACCATGTGTACTTAAACGTTTAATTAATCATCCTTAGTTCAATTGATTGAGCTAAGACTCTAAGTTAACTAAGAATTATTTGAAATAAGGAGGTATTGAGTTTAAATCCCACGTGAGACGTGGTGGCTTAGGTCGTTTTTTCAACATAAGCGAGTTTTCTCTTTAAGGATGTTTTTAAGTGAGTCAAACTTGAAAAAGTAAAATAAGTATAAACGTTTCACATCCGGTTTTAGAAGACTCATTAGTTGCTAGTAGTTTCAAACCCAGTTAAGAACTTTTTATCCTTTCGAAATATTATTAATAATTTATGCTTTCGATAATAGAGGAGGTGCCATTTGCCAGCGAATATCCATTTATCTGTGTGAAATAAATACGAAGGCAGGTAAAACTTCAACCTAACCTGCATATTCGCTTTTTCATTTCATTGCTACCATCGTCTCCAGCCGGCAGATCGTTTCCGATCGCCGTCATTCGTCGTAAGGTACAGGTATCACATACTTTATTTTAAATTGTTTTCCCGTCATAATGTTTTATTTTCACTGAAGAATTAATAATTTTCAAACATAGACCGTATAATTTCGGTTCAAATATGATTGATCTGTTAATTAGTGATGAAATTGTTTGATCCGCTTTAAAATTCTCATGCTAAGATAATCTAGGAACTATAAACCACTATTTATACGTCGGAATTTGAAGCTTAGTTTTACATTTAGTCGTTTTTGTGTTTCCAGGTGTAATTTTGTGAATAATCTGTTGAAGTTTCACGTTCGGCGTGTGTTTAAGATCAATTTTTAGGGCTAACCTGTGATTTTTAGGATTTAATTTGGTATTTAGCACATTTGTATACAGATCACTATCCTCCGACTTAAGTTTATTGTCTTTATGTTCTAAAGCTTTTGACTTATGGATTTTCCTTTCAAATTTATGAAATTTGTAACCAGCTAACATAGATTCATAGAATAACTACACAAGCCATCCAAATTTTGTGCAAGTTAAAGCTTTTAGCCTTTTAGTTGCCTGTTGTTTCGTTGCTTTCACTCATAATTTAAGTTGGCTTTGTAGCATCCGCAATCAGTTGTTGTTGATTACATGCATTGATCATGAAGTTGTAAAAGATCTAGATTTATAGTAAGTTTTATTTAACAAAACTTAGAACTGAGAAGTGCTATATGCTAGTCTGATATGTCTTTTTAGGTGTTGTATATGGTGTGCAAAAGAAAGTTACAACTAACAATAACAAAACAATCTGGATAAAAGAATCCAGAAGTAAAACATGAAAGAAGATCACATACAGTAGGCTAACGTTTGTGACTTGTTAACCTTATTGCAACCATTGACTACTTTAACTAGAGTTTTTGACAGTTTCTTGTG
>WOUH02000041.1:3845594-3858791 GCA_009936405.2 Stevia rebaudiana | reverse complement strand
CCTGACTCACTGCTACTAAGTGAGCTAGGACTAGGGTTTTAACCCTTATCTTTGACTGACCCTTCGACATCAGTCAGAAACCATAAAAAAGAGGAAAATGAGAAAAACTTGTGAGCCGTTGATCTTTAGTACAAAATAATCCAGTACAAAAATATCAATATTTGTACTGGATTTTTTTTGTAGTGAATTTTTTTGTACAATATTTTTCTTGGACTAGATTTTTTGTACTGAATTCTTTGTATGTGAGTTTTTGTATTGGATTTTTTTAGGGTGATTTTTTTTCGGTGCAGTTAGGGCCGGTTTTTTGGGATGATTTTTTCCCCTCAAACTGTCAGTTCAACGGGTTTTTCCGGTTCGTACCGGTGAACCATTTTGTAAGAAGCCTAAAAAAAATAGCAAGTGTCGACGATACGTATTCTTGTCATAAATCTATCAAGCACTTTTTAATTAATATGTTGAAAATTTTATTACTTTAGATTGGTTTTTGGGTTATCTTTTTATTATGAATTAACTTTTGGAATTTTTAATGAAATCATGTACTTTTTGATTACTTTTTAGTTGAAGTTGTAGTTTATGGATTTACAAAGTTAACTAGTCAGACCGGTTGAACTGTCCAGCACAACCCTGTTCAACCGGTGGAACCATTTTTTACGTTAGTCCGGTATGATTAAAATACCGGTTTTTAAAACATTGTCGAGTACCGAGTACATATACACAAGAAAAGGAAAAATTAACGAAGCTAATCACCCTTGCCTTTAAGAGCTATAAACGCCTAAAATACTCTACTCTTCCAACGATCTTTGACACAATAAACTTGTTTACAATCATACTAAATTTATAAATAATAATAAAATGTAACGTCTAATATTGGGTACATGGTTGACATAGACCGCACTATTAATTGAGGGCCAACACGTAGTTTGTGATGTTAGTATGAAGCTAGTTAGCGTTTATTGAAGATTATAATTGATAAGCCCTTTCATAGTGTTCTCTTTAGTTTGTTGATTGAAAGACTTTGCGAACACATTTCGCTAATTGTAATGGTTATTTACTGTCACATAGGCGTCACGTAGGCGCAGTGGATGTCAGTAAAACAAGTGTGTTATGAGGTTTCACTACCAAGTGAGTTTTTTTAGAATAGTGGCGTCGATTATTATTACTGCTGGTTGAAATTAGAAGAAATTGCTTCTTTTTTCTCCACTTCATGACCATGGTCAAATATTTTCTTCACTAGATTGACGGTCACGCCGACACGCCCCTATGTGGCATGCCTAAATGACACCTTGGATGGTCACGTGATGGTTAAGTCTCATCACACATAGCCTAATAACTGAGCTCAAAAACTAGAGACAATTTGACAAAAGAAAACATAAATGAATATTCGTTGTGAATTTGGAGACGAGTCTCTGATTATGTCATATGATGGTGTAGTGAAATGTAGTAATAGACCGTAGACAATGTGAAATTGAAATCCATGTAACCCTTTTTTCCTTCTTAATTTACTTCATTCAATTTTTGAAACTAAAAAAACTATATAAGTGAGCTTTTGGATTTGACGGGTCAATACGTGCCCCATCAAGATAGGTGTCTTTACCAAACGGGTCACATCCAACCGTGCTAGTGGAATCATAATGATACACATCATCCACATTCATAATTCATTACAGAAAATGAGAGATAATTGAATTTGATGGACGATAACGGTCAATTTTTGTAATGAATTGAGGGTGACTAATCCTTTTTCTTTTCATCACTTCTAGTATTGAATGTTTTGATTTATTAATTACGACTTGACCTGAGAATGACATGACCAAATGTATCCAAAATCGACTTGCCCTATTATAGTTTCCAATTAAGTATATTCGTGTTATATAATTAATTATATCCCCTAATCTTGTATGTTATCTTATCTTTTGCTAATCTAAATCAGCACCCACTTTGATTAACAAAGTCCATAAATTAAAAAAGCATCCAAAGACCATTGTAACTTTGTAAGTGATCACAAGAGGTGACAAAAGGCACTTCGGTTACATGTTCATAAAATATATTCTTAATGGTGTGAGTGGCTATTATAAAATTAACATATTTAGGGATAAACAATTGGTACATTAGGGCTTAACCCACACCCATGTAAAATATGATATAAACCTATTTCCTGATCAAAAACAAAAAATGGAAAGTGATTGCTATATATATTTACAGTCAATTTAAGCTACAAATGGTCTTGTGTTGTTATGTTTCTTGTATTCAACTTAAATAATTAGTTTAACTATATTTTTACGTTCTATCAACCAAACATTTGGATTTTACTTTTAAAATTAATTATTCAACACGACTTATGAAATAGTCACATGCTACTCGTGGAGTTAATACCCACTTACTCTAGTGGTCTAAGCTGATACAAGTTTTTAAAATTATAATCTATACTTACAATATGCCGTGTGTAAGTATATAGAAGAAAAACAACACATCTATTGCATCACTTTTAGATGGAGATTGTATATTCAAACCTCAGATCTAAGTCAAAATATAATTTGTCTCCGTTGGTTTTTATTTATTTTTTCACCAATGTTTTGATTTACGTTTCTTTTTGTTGATGTTGTGTTTATCAATGTGTTTGCGTTGGTGTTGAGGTTTCTTGACGCTACTCTTTCAGGTTTCACATAAACAAAAAGGTCAAACGTACTTCTTAATCAAATTTCCAAAAAATTTTGTTAAAAATGTCAATAACCTAGGTTAACCGTTGTTCAAATAAAAACCTAGGTTAACCGACTTTGACCGGTTCCGTGTAATATTAGCTTAGCTGTAAGAAATCGGCTCGGCACCGACCGAGTACCAAGTACTCAACCAACTTGATCGAGACCTACAATACTACAAAATCTAAGGCCCAAATTTCAAATCATTAGCAATTGTATTTATTTTGCTTTTGTCATTGTGCGACTAGACCACGTAGTTGAGGCGCGCTTATGCCTCTTCAATAAAAGGTAACATGTTCAATCTTTCACAAATATACTTCTTGTTTATTTTAGAAGTAGATTAGTATATGGAATTATTTGTCGTTAGAAAAAAATTAATTTCAGTATTTCACTTCGACAATACATAGAGCACGACTATCCAAATTACATGCTCACACAATACAACCTAACCCTTTTTTACAATTGTTTGTGGGTGTGAAAAAATCATGTCTTTTAAAACAACAATTTAACTATAAATATGGAACACAATAAAACTCGAACCATGATGGGAAAATCTAAAACTTAACACGTTTGGAACATGTATGGGGTCGGGCAGTTGGGTATGGGTGTACCTTTTTTCGGGTATGAGACGTGTATGGGATTTGATGATATACAAGTTACCCGATCTGATTACCCGATTACACATACATGTTTACCTGATTATATACCTCGCCATATATTTTTTGTTTATATTTATTTCAAGTATATAATGTATTTATTTAGGTATATCCCATATTAAGTATTACTCTATTTGTTTTAATTTTGAACTTTTTGTTTATATACACATTCTTAAAATTCAATAAATTCATTCTTCCATTAATAGCAAACTATGTATATATCAAAGCAAGTGCATATTTTTCTTCCGAGCAAGGAGTAGACTATATTTCTATGGCTTTGCTTTAAAATCATGGTAGTGACTAGTGACATATTAATGTTAAGCAAGTGCATATTTTAGTTCCGAGAAAGGAGTAGACTATATTTTTATGGATTTGTTTTAAAATCATAGTAGTGACAATCTTAAGTTCATAAATCTCTAAGCTTGGCTTGTGATTTGGGATCGTAATCAAATTCAATATCTTAAGTTCTAGTACATAGATCTCTAGGCTAGGCTACTCGATCTTGGGTAAGGTTGTTCAAAAAGCTCGTAACTCATTTCTCATCAAATCTTGTTAGAAAAAATGTTACTAGAAATTGGGTTGGTTTATAACCTAGCAAATCTTGAGCCAATTTAAGCTCGACTTGTCGCTGCTGCTTATTTAATTTAAAGCTTTGTTATAACTTATATATATTATAACATATTAATTATGCTTCAAATTCACTATTCCTCTAATATTAAACAAATAATCGTTAGTTTAATGCTCGCCCGACACCTGATACGATACGATACCTAATATGGATGAAACCAACCGAACCCCTTACGGGTCCGAATAAAACACATGACCCTTCGGTCTCAAACTCAACCATTCATTATAGAAACTAGATGACTTCAACTCATTTTTACAAATGAGCCACTTTTAGTTGTTTCGTGGTCTATTTCGGGTATATCACAAACAAAGTTTCCGGTTTTGGGATGTTTATAATTAGAAACCGCCATCGAACAAAATCCGTCGGATAACAAAACTGCAAGAAGACAAAAACATAATAATATTTGGTTGATGCAACAGATATCTGTAATCTATATATATACACACACTCTGCACACACACATGTGTGTCATCTCACCACCTCATATACTTATCCCTGAAGAAATCAAAAATTGTGCAAACACACAGCACCCCATTCTTCCAACTCCAGCCACCAATTTCAACAGTCGGCGATCGACCGATCAAAATTCCGGTTAAAATGAGACTGTTATACGTCTGTGATGAAGAAGAAAAAGAATTGAGCCGACAGGAAGCTCCCGGCGGCTGTCCCAAATGCGGCGGCAAAGTGGAGGCCGTCGATTGCTCGCATAAATGGCGGCTATGTTTTGTGCCGGTTTGCAATATTGTTAAACGAAGATACAGATGCACGATGTGTTCTAAACGGTTGGTGTTCTTGTACACTTAGCTAGTCTTGTTGTACTCTGAGAATCGATTTGTAATTGTAAGGTTAGCGTTTTGTTAATGCTAATTGTAATTTGTTGAGGATTTGATATAAAATTATAAAGGATCACAATATTAAAGTTGTAGACCCGATTTGGCTCCGGAACACGAGGGATCCGGATATGTCAAGAAAACTTGGATCTGGTTCTCAAATCTGTTTTATTTATTTTTTTGTTTTCATGATTCAAACAGGTGACTTTTAGATTACATGAAAATGATATTAGATGTAAGTGTTAACAGATTACAAAATAAAGGACAACAATATTATGATTTTAGTTGTAAGTTGAAGACATAAATGCCCCACGTTGGGTGCGCATACGCAGTTTGCAAAAGATATATCATTAGTTTTCATAAAGTTTGAGACTAATATTTTCACCATTTTAATTGTTTTATTAAATTAGTCAAATGAACGAATGATCCCTTGTCCAATGGTTCAAGTGGGGAGGTGGGAAGCTTTGCTTCTCACGAGGTCTCTGTTCAATACCCGGCGTAGACGTTTAATTACTAACTTGGTGATAGTAACAACTAACCACTAAAAAGTCGTTAAAAAAAAAATTTCGTCACATGAATGATGAATTACCTATAATTTTAAATTTAAATGTATCTGTTTACTTAACTATTGCTATTAATACTATTTTGATTGTTTTATTAAAATAGTCACTAGAGTTACTTATAAGTATAGGTAGGATTAACAGGTTAGGAGTTTTCGATTGAGTGATTATTATGTTACAAAAACTGTAGAAAATCTGACGCGAAGACATAATCTTGTACACTTAAGGAACTATTTGACAACTTCTGAATAAGTAAATGTTGAACCAGTAAGAGTTATGAATCATTAAGTGTTGAATCTGTAACATATTTCAACCATTAAGAGCCAATATAATGTTCTTCGTTTAGAGGCGAATATCTGACCAATTCAGATTAGAGGTCGTAACCATTCAGACTCAGTATAATGGTTAACCATTCAAAGGCAAATGTCTGAATCATTTATACATCTGGTCGTGAAACGGACAATCTGAAACATTAAATGCTGAACTAGTAAGATGTCTGAAACATTAAAAGCTCACATAAGAGCTAAACAAAGAGTCCTTAGTGGGATTTAAATGCACTCTATAGTCTATATAATAAGTTGAAGCTAGATATAGCGTACCGTTCTATACCATTAAAGAATCTCTAAAACACAATTGCATGCACTTTGTTCAAAAACATTTATCGGAAGCAATTTAAAAGTAAAACTATAAAAGTTTGACCTTTTAGTTTTTCTTATAGCAGTTTTTTACTAGGTTGAACTCACAGTTACTTTTGTAGGCCAATCATAAATGTCACTATTATTGTATTTTTAGTTGATTTGAATTTTGTAAGACTTTAGATGTAGGGAAGCAGTGGGACCAATGACATGTTAGGAGGGGCCATGACCAATCATGAGTTGTAGTAATTATAGTTGTGGTATAAACATTTGTATTTATAAAAGATTTTGTGGTTTTTGCATTTCTATTTTCAACAAGGTTTAGTTTTTAAATCAACGTTTAGGTTTTATTGTTTAGTTTAGCGTTTGGGTTTAATTTTGGGGTTTACGTTTAGTGTATATGGTTAGCGTATAAGCTTCAACGAGCCGGTTCTAACGTTGCTGAAATTAGTTTAATTATCAGAGTTCGTTTGAGCCGGTTTATACGTTTTTGAAAATCTTTTTCTTATCTTCTTACAATAAAAGGACTATTTAGAATAACTTTACCGACATAATAAAACCACATTCCTGTATATTTTACGGTCATCTAAAAATTTAATGTTTTAACATTTTATGATATATAAAATACCAAAAAAACTATCCATACTGTGAGTCGAATAATATTATTATACTTTCAAAAATTAACTACATCCAACATCGGTTATTTTGTAATTGTTTTATCTAATAAGTTTGTCGAGGCTTGGGCCTAGGATGCATCCGTTCAGAAGGATTTACAAAACCTAATTTCGGCCCAAAATAGTGGATCAGTAGCCTGGGTTGAATGACACTCGCCTCTGATCCGAATAGCTTGGACGGCCCATTATTGTAACACGAGTTGTGTTTTAGGCTTTTAGTGACTTTATTATCACCACCCATTTTGAAGACTACACTAACATTAATATTATTTGATCACTTTTGAATTGATATTCATCACAATCTTAAATGCTTATAATGATTCCAGATCTATTTCAATGCAAATGAAAACAAAGTTTATGTTAAAAGAACAAAAATACGTTAATCACACATATATTAAACACATAATTACATGAGTTATACAAACATCAAATTAGACTATATAGCACATTCGGATGATCAAATTTATACAAAAGCTATATGTTAAAAGAACAATGACAAACTATACAACATCAAACTTCACCTTCATCCCGGTACACCCTTTCGGTCTCCGGCTTTATACGCTTTGACAGCTTCATCACCACCCAAACAACGAAAAATATGGTATGAATCAACGCGATCACACCACAACCCAACATCCAAATCAAACAAATCCAAACACTCGTCACGTTCACATACCCATCGGGTGCCATCATACTCAATGACTGCAAATAAGTAGCCACCATCGAGACCATAGCGAACATCGTTCCAACCGTAAGCACCCACATCCAGAACTTGTTCCTTAATGGAAGTCCACTAATTAGCACAAGAACTATTGCCAATGATGTTATCATAGTGAACGAATTATACGCGACAAATTGGTTAAAATTATCCATGTCTACTTCTGTTTGAACCGCGTTTCCAAGAGAATATCGACCGTTCTGGGTGTCTGTGATTGTGCCACCGGGAGGGTTGATCCCCGAGTGAAATGACACACCCGCCACCACCAAAGCAGCTACTATTAGAATCCCGCTTTGCTTTTCGATCCAATTGTGATCATCGTTCACATATCGAGCAAATGTTCTTAATAGGAACCCTTTTTGACGTCTATTTTGTGACGATTTATAAATTGATGAGGATAATGGTTTGGAAATTGGTCTAACGTCATTTGCTCTTGAAACACCTGCTTCCATTAGAATTTGTCGTGTTTCAAATGATTTGAGATCTCGTGGACATTGATCCAAAACATCTAGTGCAGTCAATCCAAGTTTGTTTACAGCATTTCCATTAGCTTTGATGTTTGGTATCCTCAATAAATAGTTTAAAATCTACGAAAAACAAAAAATTGTTAATATAGAAGTGGGGGTGCTATAAATATGTCATGTGAAACACGATTTAAAAGGTTTACGTCAACCCAAAAATCATGTCAAATACATTAACCCAATTCACAAAAAACATAATTGTTTTGCATATTAATAGTTTACATTTTAGCACCACCAATTTACTAAAAATTATAACTTTAGATAAAACCATGACGTTTGTATTACAAAATCTGGGTAATTATCCATTATAATCTTTAAAATGTGACACAAGACACGTTTTTTTTAAATTAAAAATAAGAGGCGAGTTAAGTTGCAAACCCGTCAGATTTAGTCACACACCAACCATTTAATAAAACGTGTTTGTGTGTTTAACCCGAAACTGACCTCATTCCATTTATACTGGCCGGATCCAAATTCACAAATTCGGGTTAGGTTATTTTTTTTTTAAATGAAGAAACTTAGATTATTATTCGTTAGATCGAACACATGTGAAAATATTATTAGTATTGATAACTTTTAAAACAATATACCTGTGTCTGTTTATTCATAGCAGCAGCATGCAAAAGGGTATTTCCGTCATTATCAACAACCTTAGCCAACTCATCTTCATCCCACAATCCGATCAACACTTTCATCGACTCAAAACAATTATAACCAACACACATATGCAAAACGGTTTCACCCGTCACCGACCTCTCCTTAACCACATCCGGGTTAACCCGAACCAGCACCTTAACAACCTCCAAATGCTCGTTCATGGCTGCCAAATGAACAGGTGTCAACCCGTCTTGATCTCTTAAACTGCACACATCGCGACCCGAAACGCGTACAAGCTCGTTAACCGTCTCCAAGTTCCCGTTGGCTGATGCCACGTGGAGCGCGGTTCGACGTTGCGGATCCAATGCGGTTGCAAGTTTTGGGTTTTGGGTCAGGAGAACGACGGCGAATTGGTGGTGGTTGCGCATGGCGGCGATGTGGAGGGGGGTTTCATTGATTCCGGTGAGTGAGAGTCTGTCGAGGATGAGTTGATCTTGATGGATTAGTGTGTTGAGTGTTTGAATGTCGCCTGTTAATGATGCTTCGTAAAGCTTTGATTCCATGTTTGGGTGATATGATGTGATGCGATTAGTGATCTTTGTTTACATGGTTTTATATGGATTTTTTTAAAATAACTTGGGTTTCTAGGATGTTTCGCTTGAAAAGTCAAAATTAGATGAAGTCAAAGTCAAAAAACTCGGAATATTAGATGTTTATGAGTTTAGATAGTGCGATATAATGCCATAGTGGCAACACGCGTATACTTATTGTGGGTAGCCCAATGATTCAATTAAACAACTTGTCAACTAGCACCTTTTACCATTATTATTATATTTTTTTTTATCTTGAAGCCTTAAAAAAAAGAAGTTAGATTACAAGATAATTACAAAATAAATTTACAGCATCTCATTCTAATTTTTCAAATTTCTTTCTA
Source organism: Stevia rebaudiana (assembly GCA_009936405.2). NCBI lineage: Eukaryota > Viridiplantae > Streptophyta > Magnoliopsida > Asterales > Asteraceae > Stevia > Stevia rebaudiana. Next base: position 3,849,342 of record WOUH02000041.1, on the reverse strand, counting down.
TTTTGTGATCCACAAATAAAACATTTGTTTTATGTCACATAGCAGTTCTGTTGTGTCTAATCTTTTGGTTGTGTAAAAGTTCTTTTGTTTTAGGTTTTCTAAAAGCATCATAGTGTTGTTTATGCCATGTAGGAGCTTCTTAGTTTATATGACCCTTTTGATATGGCTAGCTCCTGGAGTTCCAATTAGCCCTAATAGAGCCACCATCTCCATCTTTCAAACTGAAAGACCACCATGAAACCCTAGATCAATTTTCGTAACCTATGACAAAAACAAAAACAAAAAGGATAGCACACATATAAAATTGCGATTGCTAAAATGTTATTGAAATCAGACAAAATTGAAGCAAGGGAATATACGATCCCCAAAAATAATGCAAGAATAGAAACTGACCACAGTAGAAGCGCCATGGAATCTTGAACTGCAAAAAGCCGATGGTGACGTCTGAGATGTGAAAAAATCGGCAGTCAAGATGAGGTTTCGGGTGGAGATCGGCGGTGAAGATGAAGGTTAGGATGGACATCGCAAGTGAAGATGAGAGGTCGAGGCTAAAAAGATGACGACGGCACGCGTGAAATAGCTTTGTCGGTGGCGAGCACTGTAGCCACCAACATTGCTAAATGTATTATATATATATAATTTGATTTAAAAAAAAACTGCATTTTCAAGTTTCTTAAACATTATTTTTTTAACATAATTCACAAAACACAAATCTACTAACATAGTAGTAACATGGACTACATGGAGGCCCAAATTCAATATCTACTCATCTTCTAAAGCGTAAATATTAAAATAACCAATGAACTAACCACAAATATTAAAAGTTATTTTTAATGACAAACAAAAGATATGCAAATTATTTTATGATTACTAGAAATTAGGGTGGAGGGACTGGTCTTCGAGTTGGCTTGCGTATGCGGTAAAATTGCGGCAACCATGGGTGATAGCGGCTTCGAGTATGCTTTGAAGGTACTACAACGCAAAGATAACACATGTTGCAATTTAAATGTTGGTTCACGTCTTTGGGTCTCTTATGTTTCGATTAGTTTAAAATAAAAATTACGTCACAAATCTTATCAGTTTTAATGAACTTTAGGTTAAAAACGTTTCACCCTTACACGTGCATCCACACCTCATTTCCTAATGTAAGATACTACCACCTCTTAGGTGACACAAAGTGATGTCGGGATGATTCCGGCCCCGGGCGGCCCTGATCGGAAACACCGCCCCCACACCCCCACGAGATTGGGGTGGAGAAGCTGATGGTCACCGATACTTAAACATCTAATTTTTGACCGTCGCACCTTTTTTAAAATGAAGCTGTATTTTTTTTATTTTAATTAATAAAAGTCTTTTATTTTATATTTAAATGTTAAAAAGATTTAATTAATATTAACATTAAACGTGTGATGAAGTGAAAAAGTGATAAAAACTGATGTGACGCTGATGTGGCAGTGGAGAAGAGTGGAAAGGAGTGAGATGACTCTTAGTAACCTTAGATTTAAAAAACACCTAAACTAACAAGATGCAACCACAGGGACTAATTACACATAAACTAATTTTTGAGCTACTTTAATGCAAATCTTAGAAGATTTTGCCGCCTTGTATCATTTTTATTTAAACCCCCAAAATCTTCAATACACTCCATTCATCAGTTGTCTCATTATATTTCCATTGAAAATTTCTCTCATCTGTTCTTGCTCAAAATCCACACCAAGTGAGATCTTCAACATGAATACTTCTGGTAAGATATTATTTTCAGTAATTCGTCTTTGATCCTACTTAACGGTTGTTATTTGAGTGATTTTGTTGATTATACATAACTTTCAAATCAACTGTTATGCTACGTACGTAGATCTACCGTTTTGTTTGAAGATCATATCACTGCGAAATTTTCGTTCTAGATCTGTGCTCCATACTTGTTCGACAAAATGTCTCACAGAAACCTACGTAATGTTTACTTGAAATAATGTTTTTTTTATAGTTTGTTATGTGATTATCTAAGCTATCGTTCAGACCAGTAATCAATCTCTGCTATGTAATTGTGAGAATCATTGTTGATTAATCATTATATGTCTGCTAGATGTTCGTGGCAACACATTTGCGAGTTCTCTCTACTGTTAATCTATACTTATTCATATGTGGAATCATTGTTAATCAATCATCATATGTATGTGCAAGATGTTTGATTTTTATAAGAATTGATTCCTGATCTTATGTTTTCTATCTATGCGTCACATGTATTTGATGAAATGTCTCAAAGAAAACTAGCTGTTGTTTAACTGAAATAACGAATGTTTTCTGTTTGTGATTGTAACCTAAATGTTATTCATATGTGGAATCATTGTTGCTCTATCACCATTAGATTACACATCTTTCAACTTTTCTTATTATCAGATGAATCTGTTAAGGAACCAAATTCTGAAGCTGAATTGATGATGCAAGTGAATGAGAATCACAACAGAGAGGAGGTATATATGATATTAAATAGTCAATTATTTCTTAAAGTTGCTATATGATGAAATTTACAATCATATTACATCAATGATTTCCACATTAAGCTAAAGTAATAAAGTATTGTTTATCACTTATGATTTTTTTCTCATTTCACAGGAAGAAAATGCAGTTTACAAGAAGTTACTGAAAATCGTGGGCCTCTTTTAATTGTCATTGCATTTCTTGATCCAAATCTAAATGAAAAATACCCAAAGAGCTCTAAAGATGCCATCGTCATGTATTTCCTTAGTTCCACCTGTCTTCAATTTGCCAGTTTTTTTTAGAAAGGAAAGTTATTCAAGATTCTTGTTTGTATTGGTGTGTTTGTGCAATTCTCACTGTTGCTATTATGCATCGTATGCGTTGCACGAGGCGTCATTATGAGTTTCATTGGTTGAAGTTTATCGCGCAAAAGGAGTTGAAGAAGGATTTTACCATATTGTCATTAACTGCATTTGTGAGTATCTTTGCTTTTGTTGTTAAATGCATGGTTGATTTTGTTTTTCGTGCATAAACTTACTACATTTCTCAAGACTTTTGTTTTGGATATCGCGGTTAATATGAATATAGTTACAGTTTACATTTGATTAATATGTTTTTTTAAGCATCTAGATGGTGTTTTCAATTTGAAACGTACAATATAGCAAATTTATCATCCTATTAAACATTTTAATTATTCAGTTGTTTCTTTAAACAATTGGTTTAAGTCTTACATAATTTGCTTTGAGCCATTTGTCTTTTGTTTTTTTGGTTATGCTTTAATTAATAAGATGATTTAATAATCATGATTTCGAAGAAGAAGAAATAATTAACAAATGATTATGTTTTTTGTTTTGCACTGAATATATCTCTTCAAATATTTTATTTTTATTTAATAACATCCCATAGTGATTGCTCTGAAATTCCTTCTGGACCATCTTTGTTCTTCAAAACCTTTGCAAAACCATATTTAAATAGTTGGTGAAACTATTAATTTGTAAGTATTAAAATTTCTCCTATTTGGGTTTGTTTGAAATGTTTGCTAGAACGCATCTAGCCCTTTATTGCTTCTGTCTTGTGTCAGATTCACGTAACCACTTTATAACATTTTACCATAAATTACCCATATGTAGACCATTTCTGTTCTTCACTAATAAATAACCACTTTGAAACAACACTAAGATCATGTCATCATGATGACATAAGGTATATATTTCATTACACTATTCATAAACATCTCACTTTAAGCCAGTGTTGTAAAATCGCGAGGCCC
>WOUH02000041.1:3820972-3831447 GCA_009936405.2 Stevia rebaudiana | reverse complement strand
CAAGGGACTACACTCACAGCGTTAAGCCTTCCCGCATGGTACTAAGCTTCATCAGTGCCGGGTACCTCAAGGCCGCCTGGAGTGGGATTCGAACTTGAGACCTCCCATAGGAAAGCCCAAACCTTATCCAACCCAGTTAGACACCCAGCTAGACTCTTACAGTCATGTAAATATGTAAGTATGTAACATAGAATATTGGTTTGAAAAGGCTGCATGACCTGGGGTCAATTGGTCAAATTAGACAACTGGTTAAAGTTAGGGTTTGTAGGAGGCTGATATGTAATGATTTAAAGATTATGAACGGTTTACTTGATCAAAAGGATGATGTGTAACTTTTGGCTGTATATAACACTTTCTTTTGCTCCGCGACCTAAACGCTTTGGAGCACTCGTGCTTTTTTAAACCCAACTATCAATTATAATATTTAATCTTTGGGATCAATCATGATTCATGACTGTTTGCATGTAAACAAATTTTTGCTTTGATTTATTTTGTAACTTAATCAAAGGCTGACCTTTTGTTGGAAGTAGAATCAGTTACCTTTTAATCATCTTTAGTGGAGTTTGTTTGATGCTTGAAGCTATCTACTTCTATAACCTACAACTACTTTGATTGTATATTTTCAGGTGATTTCTGGATGTATGTGTTCTTCATGGGCTGACATTTGGAAGATTGCTGCTATATCTTTTTGCTTTTTTGTTGATTTAGCATGAATTAAGACACCGTTTGTAAGTTGCAAGTGAATTCAAGCTCATGATATGCTTGAATGGATTCCATAAGGCGATTATTTTTGCTTAATAAACAGTTTCTGTTGCATTGTTTATTGTTTTGAATATGATATGACAAGTCTCTACGACGCGCATCAAGGGATATTAACAATAGGAAACGGCTGTGAGTCGTATCATGTTGTCTTTCCAATTTCACGAGCTTAAATGTTTCCTTTTCAAGAGTCAAATAGGTAGGTTTAAGCTAAAAGATTTAACTAAAACCAGATACAAGGGGCTTTACAAAAGCAAGCAGGTTAGTATTCATATTGATCTCTCTATTCCAAATCGGCTTAAAGATCTCTATAGCCTAGGCTTATAAGCACTACATGAAAGTTGGAAAATATAGGTTATTGAATAGATGAAAACTCAAAATATATATTGTTAAAAGTTAAGCATTCAGGAAATTCAGTTTTACTAATCAAGTATATACTGGATAACGAATTCTTGGTCGTTCTGATTACAGCAATGAGTATTGAATAATGGTGTTAAAAAGTGAGTATGGAACGAAGTGTTTCTAAAATGTATTTGTAAGGTTTAGGTTTTTGTAATGTATTAAAGTTTGTGTTTATAGTATCTAATATTTATAAAGGGTAAATTTAAAGTAAATTTTATATTTAACTTTACATTTTAAGAAAAAAGTAATTGAAAAAGTTCTTGAACCCGATTTTGACCCTACCCTCCACGGATAAGGTTGGGTATTTTTTTTTATCAACGTTTGGACTCGTACTGGTTCCACTAATATCTTGTTATTGACTTTGTTTACCCAAAACAAGTTTGGGTCAAATCACTTGATTTATGCACCTATAGCGCTACATGACATGGTGTCCTTCTCGTGTTCTAAATTGCTCATCCATCTGCTATTTGCAATACTGAAAAAGTATCTAAAGTAATGAGCTTATTTTCCTCCATATGTTGTAAACTTCAAATACGTATTAGGTATTCTTTTATCACTTCATAGTTTTATGATAATTCTAACTGTTAATGTCTTTTTGTTTATTATTAATGAAGTGTTTTAATTTTGATAAAGGCATTAGTATGTCTTTGTTGTTCTAAAAAGAAGTCAAGTCAAGTTACTAACAACAAAATATTAGATGTAGAACCAAAACAAAGTTCACTGACTAAAACTGTAGATTAAGTAAACGTTCAGGGACTACAATTGCAATTTTCTTCCCTATTAGCCTATTTACCGTCACCAGTACTCCGGTCGATCGTTTGACCTCTTCTCTACTTCTCGAGCAATAGACAAGCGTGTAAGGTATGCGATTTCTTCGTATTTTTCTTAATTATAGTAACTTTTAGTTTCTGATCTACGATTCCGAGGGTCTGCTACCTTGAAATTCACCTGATTTGAAATCGGATTTGCTTATATCTTCACTTTTAGTCTCCATAATTTTAGACTCGGAACTCTCTGTAAATACAATCTGGAAATGATGTAAACTTGATGCATAAACAGATCTTCGAATTGAATTTGTTAGCATCAGCACATGAGCACATCTAATTTCCAGATCTTAAACCCTCTGTGTGTGAAATGAGTGGCTGATTTAGAAAAAATGTTAGAAATCGATACATAATTGGATCGCATAACTCAGTGGATATCGCGTTAGACTCCGGATCTCAGTGTTGCTAATTCAAATCTCACAGCGATCGCATCCAATCTCTTTGTATTTGCCCTTGTTCGGATCGTGTTTGCTTCTAAATCATGTTTTTTCCGCCCCTGTTGACCCGTTTTTCACCAGATAGTCTATGTTATGGTTTTGAATTAGGGTTCGACCTAAATTACATCCACTTTAAACTCGTTTTCAGATTCAAACTACAGACAGCAACACACTGACTTTTAGAGTTGATTTAGGCTTGTTTTGGGTTAGTTTAGACATGCTCCAGACCATTCTATAAATGGTTCAGACCAGTTTTGGCCGGATCCTGCTTGAGTGTCTTGATGGTCACAACTCGCAAGACAGTGTGGTTGCACCTCACAGCATCTGGGCGCCTGGCGGTTAGACGAACCCTTTTTGCGACATATATAACCCACTAAACAAATTATTTCAAACATATTGTATTATTGTCTTGAAATTTGCTTAGGGTTTCAAGATAATTGTTAGTTGAAACTTAAAATTAACATACTGTCTCAAAATTAGCTCTGGACTTACATGTTTGCTTGATCTAATATATTAAATTTATATTTTTCTTGCAGATGATTACGGATAGTGATTTGGGATTCATTGCCAACTTCCTTGGCATATTCATATTCGCTCTTGTAATTGCTTATCACTATGTGCTGGCTGACCCGAAATATGAAGGGAACTAATTAGCCCTTTTAGGGCTATGAAATAGTTGCAGAGGTGTTATGAGAGGATTAAGAAATGTATGAGATTAAGGAGATGCAAAACTATGATGTTAAAACTTTGTCAAAGATAGTGTTTTGTTGTGTTTTTTAATTATGAGATATATGAACGGATTTTAAAGGATCAAGTATCCCATCTAAACTAGTCCTTTTGCAAGTACCTTTTTTATATATTGGTTGAATCAGATTATGTATTTATAAGGTTGTAAGGTTGTAGAAGCCAGAAGGTGCTAGTTAGGATAAGGTACCGCCTAGGGATTATTCATAATCATACAGATTGGGATTTTATGTGTATATATATATGCAAAATTTATATATTATTTATCAGAATAACTATATTTTTACGAACATTTTAAAGATCTAGACAAATATAATTGATTTTGGCCAATTTTGATTAATTTTAACAAAAATTTGACCAATTTTAACTTTTGTTAAATTTCGACTGATTTTGGAGGATTTTGTTTGATTTTTGAGCGTCTTGATCCGACTTGAACCACCCATTGATTTTTCAGAGGCCTAGGGTGAAATGCAGGGTAACCCTCTGTCTATCGCCTCGCCGCCGCCTAGGCCGATTTTTGTAACAATGCTGGTCACATAATCACGTTAAATCAAACTTTCACGCCTGTCAAACTTTGGCGAAAACTTTCATTGAGAAGTCAAAATTTGAGGCAAACTTTTTTCTAAAAGTCAACTTTAACGTGCTAGCCAAACTTTAATTTGGATTTTGGCATATTAGATTTTAGTAATTTTAACTTTGACCTATTAGCCTATAATAATTAACACTCATGAAATTGTTACCAATAGCCTCGACTTTTATATCGTTTACTTATGACAATACTTAGCTATTGGAACTTAAAACCGTTAGCATTTTGCAGACGTGATATTATGTCACGTCAGCAAATTTTTGCCACGCCAGGGTGTCGCGTCATAAAATCTTATCATGTTAGCATGTCACGTCAGCAATACACTAACAGAGTTTGAAAGTCAAACATTCACCCAAATTTTCTCATAAAAGTTAAGCATTTATGACATGACTTAAAAGTTAAACATTCACGTGAAAAGACAAACTTTCACACAAAATTCCTCGTACAAGTCAAACATTTCACAACTACTTTGACTTATAAGTCAAACATTCATGACTAGTTTGATCTAAAAGTCAAACATCCGCCCATATTTTCTCATAATACATAAACATTCATCATAGCTTGACCTAAGAGTCTAATATTCACGTAAAACTCATATTTTCGCACAAATCTTATCACAAAGTTAAACATTCACGTGAAAGTAAAACGTTGACGCAAAATTTCTCTTAAAAGTTTAATACTCACGTGAAAGGCAAAACTACTTTTAAAGTCAAACTTTTACGACTTCTTTGACTTAAAATTCAAACATTCATGACTAAAATGACCTTAAAAAACATTCATTTAAAAGTAAAATATTTATGCAAATATTTTAAAAAATGACAAATATTCATGACCAATTTGACCTAAAATTCAGATATTTATGTGAAAAGTCAAACACTCAGTTAAATTTTTTCTTAAAACTCAAACATTAACCACACTTAACCTAAAAGTCAAACATTCATGTGAAAGTCAAGCTTTCACATAAAATCTTTTAAAAGTTAAACGTTCACGTGAAAGCCGAATTTTGACATAAAATTCCTATGAAAAGTTAAATACTCTCGGGAAAGATAGACTTTTCTTATAATTCAACATTCATATGAATCCAGTTTTATAAGCAAATTAGTTTTAAAAGTCAAACATTTAGTGAAAAAACTTATGGCTCTTTTTTGTCAGCCTTTCTCAAATGTACATACTAAATTATCGACTAAGTCTTAACATGTGACATAAATTCTAAATAATTTATTTAAAACTCAATGAAATACCATATTGTTTGAATATTTGTTTAAATTTATACCTTTTCTTCTCTACTATATACAAGTAAAAGGGAACAAAATGAAAATTAGAGAACCAAATATAAAAGAACACGCGTCCAAAATCTTATAAAAGCAAGAAACCTCCGGAAAGAACGAGAAGCCAAGAAAATCGTAGTCAAACCCGTCAAAACCACATAAGTGTAATTGAACACTCGTTCTCAGCCGTTGGATTCCCATTTAGCCGATAATCCGACGGTCACAAATCAAGATAAAGAAATTTCTAGAAAATCCACAGTGCGTATATAAAGCCCACCTCCTCAAATCGCTTCAAAAAATGCAATAACAAATTAACAATTCACATCCAGTCTTCTTATTGTTATTCCAAGATCTTTGTTCATATTTTCTGAAATCAAGTCGACGATATGGCGGGTAAAGGTGACGGACCTGCTATTGGGATCGATCTAGGTACGACGTACTCGTGCGTCGGAGTATGGCAACACGACCGTGTTGAAATCATCGCTAATGATCAGGGGAACCGTACGACGCCGTCTTACGTTGCTTTTACGGACACCGAACGTCTGATCGGTGATGCTGCTAAGAATCAAGTGGCGATGAATCCTGTCAACACCGTTTTTGGTAAGCTTTTGTTTCTGTACTCTGTTTTTGCTTAGTTTACGAATTGCATTGAGTGATTTGCTTGATATGATTAATGATATCGAGGTATAGGACGTGAAACTGTTACAATTTCGCTTTTCTGCATTGCTTTGTGTTTGTTGTTTAAGATGTTTATGGTCGAATTATATTTTATGATCTATGTTTATCGATGCTGGACGGATTGAGCGTTAATCCTTAAGAGTTGAGTTGTATGCTATTTGAGATTTCTGATTCATTTTCCTTCTTTTACAGAAGCTGTTTTAATTCATATGAGATTAGGAGATTAGCACATTTTAATTTCTGCCAAATCTGCGTTGCTTTGTTGTTGTCAATGAATTTTCTAGTATAGATAGCTCAATTACGTGAATCATGACGATTTTGAACATCAATTGTTATAAGTAATGGCTATGTTAGGGATTTATTTGTATGAATCGATGGGATATATGCCCGTCATTATCATCATATATTGGCTGCTGAATATGTTAATCTGTTTATGGTAGAATTTATATACGTCTAACAGTCTGAACTTTTTAAACATTCTTTAGATCTCTTTGTTGAAATTGGATCTTCAGTTATAATCATCTATCGATTGTGTACTTAACAAAGGCTTTGTTTGAATGTCAGATGCAAAACGACTAATTGGCAGAAAGTTTAGTGATCCATCTGTCCAAAGTGACATGAAGTTATGGCCATTCAAGGTCATACCTGGTCCAGCTGACAAACCAGTGATTGTAGTCACATACAAAGGCGAAGAGAAACAATTTGCAGCAGAAGAAATCTCATCAATGGTTCTTATAAAAATGAGAGAAATTGCAGAAGCATATCTTGGTACTTCAATCAAGAATGCTGTTGTTACTGTTCCTGCTTACTTCAATGATTCTCAACGGCAAGCTACAAAAGATGCTGGTGCAATCGCGGGTTTAAACGTGATGCGTATCATCAACGAACCTACCGCTGCTGCGATCGCGTACGGTCTCGACAAGAAATCAACTTCTTCCGGAGAGAAAAATGTTCTTATATTCGATCTAGGTGGTGGAACTTTTGATGTTTCTCTTCTTACAATTGAAGAAGGTATTTTCGAAGTGAAAGCGACTGCTGGTGATACGCATTTAGGCGGTGAAGATTTTGATAACAGGATGGTTAACCACTTTGTTCAAGAATTCAAGAGGAAGAACAAGAAAGATATAAGCGGGAATCCGCGTGCGCTTCGCCGGTTGAGAACCGCGTGTGAGAGAGCAAAACGAACTCTCTCGTCAACCGCTCAAACAACGATTGAAATCGATTCTTTGTTTGAGGGTATTGATTTCTACTCAACGATAACGCGTGCGAGATTCGAAGAACTTAACATGGATTTGTTCAGAAAATGCATGGAGCCTGTGGAGAAGTGTTTGAGAGATGCTAAAATGGACAAAAGCTCTGTTCATGATGTTGTTCTTGTTGGTGGATCAACTAGAATCCCAAAGGTTCAACAGCTGTTGCAAGATTTCTTCAACGGTAAAGAGCTTTGCAAAAGCATCAACCCCGATGAAGCCGTCGCGTATGGAGCCGCGGTTCAAGCCGCTATATTAAGCGGTGAAGGTAACCAAAAGGTTCAAGACCTTTTGCTGTTGGATGTCACCCCGTTGTCTCTCGGTTTGGAAACCGCTGGTGGAGTTATGACGGTTTTGATACCACGAAACACCACGATTCCGACGAAAAAGGAGCAAGTTTTCTCGACGTATTCCGACAATCAACCGGGTGTTTTGATTCAAGTTTACGAAGGAGAGCGCGCAAGAACAAAGGACAATAACTTGTTGGGCAAGTTTGAATTGTCGGGTATTCCACCCGCGCCTCGTGGTGTCCCGCAAATCAATGTGTGTTTCGACATCGACGCAAACGGTATCTTAAACGTTTCCGCTGAAGACAAAGTCGGCGGTCAGAAAAACAAGATCACAATCACTAACGACAAAGGTCGATTATCGAAAGAGGATATTGAAAAAATGGTTCAAGAAGCTGAGAAATACAAAGCGGAAGATGAAGAACATAAGAAGAAAGTGGAAGCAAAGAATGCATTGGAGAATTACGCGTACAACATGAGGAACACGATTAAGGACGATAAGATCGGATCGAAGCTTTCGGGTGATGATAAAAAGAAAGTGGAGGACGCAGTTGAGCAGGCGGTTCAGTGGTTGGATGCGAACCAGCTTGCGGAAGCGGAGGAGTTTGAAGATAAGATGAAGGAGTTGGAGGGTGTTTGTAACCCGATAATTGCAAAGATGTACCAGGGTGGTTCGGGTGGTGGTGTGCCTGATATGGATGCGGATGGTCCGACGGCTGGTGGAAGTGGTGGTGCGGGTCCCAAAATTGAAGAAGTTGATTAAGTCAGTTATGGGGATGTTTGTGGTTAAGACTATGATGGGTTGATGAACTTATGTGGTTTTGTTAAATGGATGTAATGTTTTGGTAGTTATTTTGATATTGCCTTTTGCATTTATAACAACTTGCTCAATATTTCCTTAATGTTAATGTTTGCTCTTTAAATGTACAACTCACCACTAAGATTAGACGCATCCACTTCTTTGTTTAGAGATTTAGACTTAAATTCTGTCCCTGTAAATTAAAAATATATATATATTTATTTAGGCCTTTTATATTAGCTTCGGGTGATTTATTGATGCAACCTAATCTTATAAAATATTAGCTTGAACATGAATTTTTTTTTAAAAAAAATCAGGGTCCTAATTTATATTTTGATGACTTTAAACCCTAACTTTATCCGGTAGAAAAGTAGCATTATCCGGTAGAAAAGTAGCATGAAAGTGGGAAAACACTAACAAACTTAGAACACGTGGTAAAGATCTAGGTCTCCTGAAAAAGTCACTCATTCGGGCTGTCTATAGATACAAATCATTCGGAGGGAAGGAAGGGATCATGAGGCAAACAGTAAGAATTCGATCATCATAATCCTAGATTCAATTACTTTTACTTTAGAATTTTTGTATCTTTGAGCATTAGATCTCATTTGATTATAATTGGTTTGTGAAAGTAGAGTTACGATCATCCACTTAGTTCTTTGTTTTCTTCGGTATGTAAATTATATATTCGCTTAACTATTACTATTAATTTTTTGAAATGGGCAAATGTCCAATTTTTAATGGGCAGAAAACTGATAAAAAAGTGTGTGCATGTATTCGTGGTAAATTTCTTGTAAGGTTGGTGGTAAAAGAAACTCAAAAGTCAGGTAGAAAACGACAATATATGTAACATATAAAATAAACCTATGGGGTTACTTTACCTGCACTCTATATAGTCGGTCTGACTATGGACCATGAACATATACATCATAGAGCTCCTAACTTTTCTAAGGGTAAGTTTGGTTTGTAGAATTTCTTGGAAATAGAATTTGATTTAGAATTGGAAATGAAATTTGAATTGGAATTTATAGGATTCCATTGAAAATACAAAATGTGTTTGGTTGTTCGGTTGTATATGTTACGGAATTGGAATGTACGTTCGTGGCGAACATTGGTGGCAATCGGTGGCAGTGGTTGGCGGGGGGCGGTGGCGGCAGGTGGCAGAAACCTGTGGCGGCAGGAGGTGTTGGCTGTTGGTGGTGGCAGTAGGCGGTGGTGTCTGGTGGCGGCAGTAGGCGGTGGTGTCTTGTGGCGGCAGAAAGCGGTGGCGGTTGGTGGCGGAAGGTGACATTGGTAGCGGTTGGTGGTGGGCTGTGACGGGAGGTGGCAGCGGGCGGTGGTGGCGGAAGGTGGTGGCGTCAGGCGGTGCCGGTGGTAGTTGGGGGAGGTTGGTGGTAGTAGATAACACATTCCTATGAAATTCTTCAAAATCCTTTGAAGCATGAAAAGAAATTTGAATTCCATCAAGTGTGAGATTTGATCAGAGTACATTTCAATTTCAATTCCTTTTCATAGCCAACCAAATATAACAAGTGACGGAATTCAAATTCCATTCAATTCCGTCCAAACAAACGGACCCTAAAGTGCCAAATTGGTTCGGTAATGTTATACACGTATGCCTTTAATTATTAGATGAAGGCATAAATACATATAATTAATATAATATATGTTAGGTATCTCACGAACACACAGGAAAGCAAGAAAGAATACAAGACTTTAAAATGGTTCGATCTAAACTGATGAACTAGGTCCATGAAGAACTAGGATTTTCTATTATAAGATGTTTAAAGCTTACAAGTACATGATTAAGTATAAATAAAGAATATAACTAAGGTTAAAACGTATTGGGTCGAACCAGCTATACCAAAGCTACTCTAACAACCTACGAACCAAACAATTTATTGATTCAGGATTTAAATATTTATTATTTCGTATGAAGATTATACAATATAAGGGTCAGTCACTTTAGAGGACTTATATATATGTCAACGTGTTTGGTTTATAACAAGTATACTGACTCGTTTACACGTTTGAGTCTTCTTTAAGTAACTGTAACATTAAATATCGTTATACATATTATATAATAAAACTTTAAAGTTTAATAATTAAGATATAAACACTTAATACCTATTGTTGGTTTAAAATAGATCAAGTCGATCCCTAACTTCGGAGTCACGGAACAATCACTCGTAGGATCGAATGCTCAATGGAAACTAAACTACAACTACCCGAAAAATCTACCTATAAGAAAAGAGTAAAATAAATGTCATGTGGTATTCTCTCAATTTTTCAAAAGTTCTTTAATTATTTAAATTAACTAAATTAACAATTTGAATTTTTTTATACTTCTTATTCTATTTTAAATTTTAAAATATATTTAAATTTCAAAATCTTTTAAATTTGTTATTATCTAATTAAATATTTATCTTATTTATTTAAAAAAG
>WOUH02000041.1:3788346-3799488 GCA_009936405.2 Stevia rebaudiana | reverse complement strand
ACAAAAAACTTCACGGTTAAAAAATGAATGGTTCAAGGTATTACGTACTTTTTAAACTAATTTATTAGATTTTTTATAAATAAAAATAGACTATTTTTATTTATCATCTCTTTGCTGTTATATATTAAAACGAAAACAGGTTCTCAGATTGTAGAATTTTTTTAAATTAAATAAATATTTTCTGTAACAAAAAGATAGCAGACAATTTAGAACAACTTCTTCGCAAAACATATCATCCACAACTAATGAGCCGACAGTTGACGTGGAGCACGGCTCGCGCCAACTCAAGATTACAAGCCGTTTTGTCTGTTTAAAACCCTCATAACTTTTTTCCATCCTCCATTAATGTCGATTCAAAAAATTGGTGGTTCAGAGATACTGAGAGAGCTCGGAGATCGAAAGGAAACGGTGATGGAGGCAATTTTTGACAAGAAACATGCCGGAAATACCAATTCTCATCCGACGCCGGATCCTTAATTAGTCTCCGGCAGCGTTAATTTGGAGGACCAACACCGGTCTGTATCGTCATCATTCGTCAACAAATAGTTGGGGAAAATGGGTATGTCGTCGGAAGACGTGGTATTGATCGAGAAAAGTAAGAATTCCGTCGACCCGACTGTCGTGACGGTCAATTGCCCCGACAAAGCCGGACTCGGATGTGACCTGTTAAGAGTTGTTCTCGAATTCGGACTCTATGTTACCCGTGGAGGTCTGCAAATTTCTCCTAAATCCCATTTTTCTGTTTAATATCTTCTCAAATTCGATTCCGATTTTGCTTTTATCGTTACGCTTTTAGATCTAGGTTTCTGTGCCAGATAAATTTCACATTTGCGTATGAATTTCGATGAAATTATGCTTGATTGTGGTAGCTGTTGCAAAATCATGCGTTTAAAATGAAATGTGCGGTTATGTGACCCTGAAATTGGCATGCTTACTGCTGTTTGTTCTGTAAATCTTAATCAAATTATCACAAGTAATGTCTTCAATATCAATCCAAAATCACATTATCACAATACAGATTAGATTATGCCTTTGCTGATATATCATAGCTATGCATTTGGTTTCAATTCAATAC
The DNA here is from genome assembly GCA_009936405.2 of Stevia rebaudiana. Lineage (NCBI taxonomy): Eukaryota > Viridiplantae > Streptophyta > Magnoliopsida > Asterales > Asteraceae > Stevia > Stevia rebaudiana. Next base: position 3,798,413 of record WOUH02000041.1, on the reverse strand, counting down.
AATATGATCAAGATATGTGTCTTTTTGAGGTGCAATTTCTTCAATTGTGATTAAACAAAATGTCAATGTTAAGTTTCTAAATGATAAATGAAGTTTTTATATATATTTTTGTTTCCAGATTTCTCTACCGATGGAAGATGGTGTTATGTGATTTTGTGGGTTGTACCGAGACCAATTTCATCAAGAGTTGATTGGGAAAGTTTAAAGAAACGTCTTGTATCTTGTTGTCCATCATTTATGCCTGCATTTTATCTTGATCAGATCTCTAGTAGTTCTAAATCAACTCCATTGTACCTGTTGAAAGTTTTTTCAATGGATCGAAAAGGGTTTATACATGGTTAGTACTTTTACATTTGTACCCCTTCGTCTTTTATTTTGAATTTTTTATTTTCGTGATCTAAATTGCAATCTTTGTAGATGTCACAAAGCTTCTATGTGACCTTGAGCTAACTATTCAAAGATTGAAAGTGATGACAACTCCTGATGGAAAGGTTTTAGACCTCTTCTTTGTTACCGATAGCATGTAAGTAATCTTCTTTTTATTAACATTTTTTTAGTTAATTACACAAATGGTACCTGTGGTTTGGGCAAAGTAACAGATTTGGGTACTAAGGTCTAATAGTAACAAGTTTGGAGTTTGTGCTTTCAATGTTGTAACAAGTTTGGGTATTAAAGCTAAATATGGGTGAAATGACCAAAATACCCTTTGAATTTTGACCCTTTGACTTTTGCTATTCAAAAAGTGATTTTGATCATTTTGTCTAATTTAACGGAAAAGTTAACACAAGTTAGTTTTAATATCCAAACTCGTTACTTATTTTGGTAGTACAAAAACCTGCTACTTCACCCAAACCATAAGGACCATCTATGTAATTAAATCTAAGTTATTTAATAAGGGATTTCAAACACCATCAACTGCAAACCATTTTATTACAACTAATTACAACTAATTATATGATTCTTGAGTAATGTTTAATGTTTTTTTTTTAAATAGGAACATATTGCACACAAAGATTGGAAGAGAAGAAACATGTGAACACTTAAGTGTTGTGTTAGGAGAGTGTTGCATAAGTTGTGAAATTGAGCTAGCGGGACCCGAGTATGAATGTCAACAAGGACTATCATTAATTCCCGAATCAATTGCAGAAAAATTGTTCGGTTGCGAGTTTCAAGTTACGGAAGATGCATCAAAAGTTAAGGAGGCTAGTGTTATGGTTGATAATTTACTAAGTCCCGCACATTCGTTGCTTCAAATACAATGTCGCGATCAAAAAGGCCTCATTTATGATATTTTAAGAATTTCTAAAGATTGCGATATACAGGTATAATTATGTTGATTATGTTATATTTGTATACTTTGTTTAGAATTTGTGAATAACTTATGTTGTTTATGTTTAGATTGCATATGGAAGAGTTTCTTCTAGTGTTAATGGTGTTCGGAATTTAGAACTATTTATCCAAAATGAAGACGGGAAAAAGATTGTAAATAATGAGAATCAGATCGCGTTATGTTCGCGTTTAAAAGAAGAAATGATGCAGCCATTGAGAGTCATGATATCCAACCGCGGGCCCGATACAGAACTTTGGGTTGTTAATCCGGTTGAATTATCCGGAAAGGGTAGACCTCGTGTCGTATATGATGTCACTTTTGCGTTAAAGACCCTCGGGATATGCATTTTCTCAGTAAGTAGTTTATAACGGGTCAAATGGGTTGGGTTATGGGTTCAAATCAAAACGGGTAATTCTTGACTTATTACTCTTATGGTTGTTTGTAGGCTGAAATTGGAAGACATTCAACGTTGGATCGCGAGTGGGAAGTTTACAGGTTTTTGTTAGTTGAAAACCGGAAGTTTCAGTTGACGAGCAAACAAGCGAAACAGGATATTATTAATAAAGTTAGAAGAACGCTTATGGGTTGGTAAAGATTTACGTTTTGTTGGTGTTGTTTAAAAGTATTTGCCCGTGTTCTTGAGTCGGTAACATGGTGATGGTTCAATTCTTGTGTATCGGGTTCATTGGTTTCTTTTTATGTTGTGGTTTAGTAATTGTATACATTTGTGTTAGTAATCATGCTGGATGGTGTTTGTGTTAAGTGGCTTATGAAGGAGTTTCAAAAGTTGTTATCATATGTCATAAAGTAACATATCGTTTTTAATAAAATGTAAATAATTTAAGTGTCTCATAGTAATTTGAAAATGCATGTTTAACCCTAAAGTTATCAATTTCTATTCTCTGTGTCAAATGTTAGTAATTTGAAAATACATGTTTAACTTCTAAAGTTATCAATTTCTATTCTCTTTGTCAAATGTAATTTTATTAAGGAGAAAAGTGAAAACGAGGCTGATACGCACCTAACTTTTGAACTACGTCATTTTGAATAAATCAACATAAGTACTGTTTTGTACCTTATTTCCTTGGTTATTCTTTATCATTTCACATATGTTTCGGATAAAAAAATACGTCATAAACCTTTTAATTCAACTTGACTTCATTAATAAAAATGTGAAGACATAAAAATAGAAATTCATATTTGTAAGTTACAAATATGTAACAAAAAAGTAGTGAAAAGTTACGTGGATTAAAATAACTTGTAATGTGTATGAATATCGTTTGATTATATTAACACACCATATACACATAAACAAAATACATACTAGAAGAATTTTACACTTATAATATAAGTCTTTACAATATTAGCATTGCCAATCAACGAAGGTTTAAATGAACGGTTATGACTGTATGATAATACTATAAATGATATCATAAACGTTTGTTAACGGTAGTTCAAAAAACTATACTTAACACTAAAAAGGATATAATAACCGTTCGCTAAACGTAGCACAAAGAGCTAGAGCTAGCAAAGCCAACTAGATGAGTGTGGGTTTAAATCTTGTAACAGGCATGTTACGGTGATTTTATGTTAAAATTTTTAGGTGATTGATGTTTAAAGAAAAAACAAAAACATAGGGGGATAAAACAAAAATAGATGAAAATGCATGGGCTAAAATGTACATAACCATTTTTAACTCAAACTACCAGACTACCGGTGACTTCGTCATTCCGTTTATAATATTCCCAATTCCTGAAATGCATACGAATCTAGGGTTTCAGCCTTACACCTGGCGCTTCAATTTCACTTGAAATTCACGTCTGAAACCACAATTGGAGGTAAGTTTCTTATGAACACAACGACTTGATCATAAATATTTCGTCTTGCTTTTTTTATTCTATACAAATGTATTCCTTAATTTGCTCTTTCTGATTGCAATTCGTTCGTTCTCTTTGATTTTTTCGCGAGCTGGATATAAATTGTTGCTATCTTTAGTTCGATTTAGCATTATCAAATGTCTATTTTCGTTAATTTAGATTTGGATTTTGATGCCCATTTATCGTCCACATGTCTCTTAGGTTGCATTGGGTGATTAAATCGGATGTAGTTCTCTGTTTTAGGGTTTAAAAGTTGATCGTCAAGTTTAAATTTTAAAAGTAGTCGGTTAACTTTTAAAGAAGTAATGTAACTCTGTATTCCATTGTATAAATGATGAGATTGTTTAGTTCAACTGTTTAAACCGTAATCTCCATTAGAGAAGAGATTCTAGTTAAAAATAGCTGGATCTGCTAATTTCATTTTGTGAACTAATTTGGCTGAAGCTTTGATTCAAAAGGCACACATGACGCATGAAGAACTAATTTGGTCTCATGTACTTTTGGGCCAAAATTGATATGTAAAAACAACTAAACGGATGAAGAAGTTATAAAAGGTTTGCTTGATTAAAAAAGTTTAATAACAGATTAAATCTGTCAAGGACTCAGGTGTACAGTTTATTTGCTGTGTTTTTTGTAATTTGTAAATTGGTTTTAGATACGATTCTTTGGATGTTTTTTTAAATACTTGAGTATTTTTGGTGTCCAGTTTTCACCATGAGTCGGGACAGAACCAGAAGTCCCGGTCTAGCCAAACGGTTACGCAGCAGAGACCGAGCTTCCTACCGTGATGCACCTTACAAAAGAGATAAACCCGCGTATCGGTATGTTTTTAAATATAATATTTTGGAAATTTGTGGATATTAAGAAGTAATGAACCATCAGTAGATATCAAATCACATTATGAAGGGCATGAACATGGATTGAAAAGCAGCTAAGGAAGTTCCCCAGTTACTTTATATCTATATTTATTATATATATATATGTGTGTGTGTGTGTGATTGATGATCAAATTTGAAATTAAGTTAACTGGTGTTAAATTTTCTTAGTTCATTATTATTATCAGCAAATTATCTCTTCATTTGATCAAGGCAAGGTTTTCTGATTACAGGTATAAGTTATAAGGTGGTATGATGAAATTTATAAAAGTTATAAAAATCAAGTGTTAATAATAAACACTGTTTATATACTGGTCTTGTGGTCTAGTTAGTTACTGGTGCATGTTTCTAAATGATAAATTATAAACACATAGCTTGAAGTTGTAATTAAATTTTTATTGTGTCAGGTATTTGAATAATAATTTTTTTTTGTGACACTATTATTTTACAGGCAAGATTATTTGTGCAACAAATGTAGGCGACCTGGACACTTTGCTAGAGATTGTCCAAATGTCACTGTCTGCAACAATTGTGGACTTCCTGGGTATAAATTTGTAAATTAATTTTTTATTTCATATTTTTGTGTTCTTTCATTTTTTATCTACTAATTGTTAACCGTCTTTCAATAGAGATGGTCATCTTGACCCATTTACTTAACAACAGGTCGAGTTGAATTATGCTGCATCTCAAACGGATCAAATTATAAAGTTTAGCTAAAAGCAGAACCAGTCAAAGCTCCAGATTATTTTAAAATAATATTGTTTTTGTAATAGTAATTAACGTGTTATTATTTAGATCTTTTTTTCTTTGAAATGGACCAAAAAGTGTGTGAGCGTGTCAACTTGACCCGTTTCAACCATTGCAATTTGCAACCACATTACACAATCAATCCATTTATCTATTATATAATTACAAATTTCAATCCACAAAATTTTAACATGTTACATTTTATTAATTGTAGTCATCTTTCAGCTGAATGCACATCAACCACAATGTGTTGGAACTGCAAGGAATCTGGACATCTGTCAAGCGAATGCCCCAACGAGCCCGTATGCCACATGTGCGGTAAAATCGGGCATTTGGCCCGCGATTGTCACACCCCAAATGTTTCCTCATACGATGCTCGTCTTTGCAACAACTGTTATAAACCCGGTCACGTTGCAGCCGATTGCACCAACGAGAAAGCTTGCAATAACTGTCGGAAAACGGGTCATCTTGCTCGTGAATGCCGTAACGACCCGATTTGCAACATTTGCAGCATTTCCGGACATTTAGCCCGCCAGTGTCCTAAATCAGGCCCATCTGGCATGGCGGGCTCTGTTAAATCAGGCCCGTTAAGCTTCTTGGGCCCGGTGCGGGATGACCCGTTTCGGGACATGATATGTCGGAATTGTGGTCGGCCCGGTCATATTAGCCGGGATTGTGTGCATATGGTTATAATCTGCACTAATTGTGGTGGTCGGGGTCATTTGGATATTGAGTGCCCGTCTGCGCGGGTGTATAACTCGTTTGACCATGCGTTTTTTGACCCGCGTTTTCGTAGGTATTAAGTGAGTTCTGAGTTAACTCGGTGAGTTTGACTCGCTATGAAGGTTAGAAGGTGTGTTGCAAATTGATGGTCATTGTATTACCATAGGGTTAAGATGGTTAAGTTTCAAAGATAATAAGTAGTTAGTAGAGTGATTGTTTTCGGCTGGATATTTATTGTTATAGACAGAGCTTAACTCATTTTATTTGAAAGTAGTTTAACATTCAACCGTTGGAAACCACCTTAAGTACCGACTTTATACGGAGATTTGCGTTTGTGAAAAGATGATTAATTTTTATGTGATAACCGTTGAAAGTCACCCATCTCTAAATAACTAGTAACTTGTGTATTGATTCATAAATTTATATTTCAATTAGTGTATATTGAAATATAGTTATGCTCACATTAGACCTGTTAATGTAAAGTTATCACTTTATTTTTTGTCTAGATCTCTCTTGTTGATTATCAAATACATTTTAGTTATCCAAATTTTTTTTGTATTTAACATATATTTTTATACGCTACATTTAATAATCTTTAATTGAGGTGCTTTGCTTTTAATCTTATCAATCGTTGACACAAATTAATATTTAACTATTGAGGGCGGGCCTTTGAGCAATTGGTAAGGTTGTTGCTTTGTGACCTTGATGTTATGGGTTCAAGCCGTGGTACTAGGAGACAACCTCTTGCACAAAAAGTGTAGGGTAATGCTGCGACCTTGATGTTATGGGTTCAAGCCGGGTACGCCCTTTTTTTATTAGGGTAGAGTTACTCTAATTATGGAGCTTATTCTAAAAGCGTAACATGTTTTTATAGAACCCATAAATCGGCTTAATCGAACTCCGACTGAACTTATTTTAAGTGTCGTTGGAACTAGCTCGTAAAATCCTAAATCTTAAACCCTAAAGCGAAACTCTAAAAACAATGACGAGCACGAATACACAATCATGAATAGGAAGACACAATGAGTTGAAAACGTAAATTCCAAAGTTCTAAAGCTAAATTTTGAATGTTAAACCTAAATCTAACCCTAAAACTAAACCCTAAAACTAAACCATAAAGCTAAACTTTTAAACTCAACGCTAGAAATTAAACCCTTAAAGCTAAACCCTAAAACCTAAAGCTAACCCAAAATTGAAACTCAAAAGCTAAACCCTAAAAACTAAGATTGTAGAGTTTGACGAAACGGTTCTATTGCCGCTAAAATGAATTAAATCAGAGTTCATTTGAGGCGGTTATGGTTTTTCCAAAATCACTCTTAAATTTCATAGAATAAGTTCTATGTTTAGTTGAACTTTTTTTTTTAACTCTTATATCATTGTACACGAGTTGTAGCCCAGTTGTAATAAGAGGTAAAGCCTCTTTAGAGGAGACATGTTCAAACCTAAGCAAGGTGTTATCTAACAAAAAAAAAGGGTAATTTAGAATTTGTGTAGTCGGGTATACGTCGTTAAAAAAACTCTCATAACTTATATATATGTTTTTTCTACTCTCTTAAGAAAAACCTAAGCAAGGTTTCTTTGAACTATCATAGAATCTCGCGTCCTAGTCAGCAGTAGCCAGACGACGTAGTCATGGTTGATTCCCCGACCTCCGTGGTACCATACCCCCAAATAACCGAGAATTAGATAGAATTCGTAAATCCTTTCACGTACTCAGGTTTGGACACCATTTCAGGGGTACTTTCTCCTTATAGAATACCCATGAGCAAGAGTTAAACTCATACGTTACAAAAAAAGAGTCTCAAGTCAACACTTCTTCTATGAGAGCAAGATCATGTGTTTGCGAACCATTCGCGTATGGTAAGGGTAAGTGCCATTGCTTCTTATGACTTGCTCTAACAAATCATGGATAAAAATACCTTTCGGCAATATAATTTTAAAAGAAACCCTCATTCTTCGCAGAACCATAAACCCTTCAAAAGCCCTCATCGAATCTAGGGCACGTTTTATCCCCAAATTAGAGTTCATCTTTCGCCCACTAAACTATTAAACTCAAACTGTGTTTGCTTGTTTACATTACCTCCTGAAGCAATATTTTGATTCAGAGACAAGATGAAGAATCTGAAGCTCTCATGGGAGTTATCATCTCAAATCCAATTACACTCACAAAATGAAGTGATTCGTTGCATCGCTATCGACATCGAACAGAATCGGTTCTTCTTTGCTTCTTCTGCTAACTCCATTTACACCCTTCATCTTTCTTCATCTCAAGTAAGCCCTAAGCTTTTACTCGTTAACACGTAGAGACGATAAGAGTATGTTGATTTTAAAATTTCCATCTCTGTGTTCTGTATGATTATAGATTTTGAATTTCTTCCCTGATTTGAATATGTAATGTCACCGTCTAAATCTGATAACCTGAAATCACACAAGTGAGTAGAAACGCTTACAATTTGTGTTTCCTAATAAATTGAATCAAAGTGCTAGAATAGAAACAGATGATAAACAATAACTAACTACAATACAATTTAATCAAACTTTTTATCTATAAGGCACTACTCGGAATCTTAAAAAATGGTGAAATTTGCAGAATGAAGAATCAAGGGTATCAGCTACTCTGGTTGAGACTGTTGATCTAGATGCTGGTGACTCTATTACATCAATGGAGTATCTAATGGAGAAAGAATCACTAATTATTGGAACTTCAAGTGGTGATTTGTTATTATACAATGTGGATGATAATGCAATGGAGGTTGTTGGTAGAGTTGAAGGTGGTGTTAAATCTATTTCACCGAGTCCAGATGGTGATTTGCTTTGTATTATAACTGGGATTCACCAAATGTTGCTAATGACTCATGATTGGGACTTGTTGTCTGAGACACCACTTGAAGATCATATTGATGATGATACCCGTAAGGATACTGTTACATATTTTTTTAAATTTAGTTTTTTTTACATAACTTTCTTAACATAAAAAAATAGAAACTGTTTTATTATTGTGATGCATGAATCACTGCTGGTCAATGCTAGTATTCTTTTAGTTACACTAGGTTAGAAACCTGTTTATTACACGAGTTGAATAAAGGAAAAATAAATTAGTTAGTATTGAAGACTTAGGAAGTGAATAGTTGTCAATAGCGGCTATAGCGATCGCTATAGTGCGCTATGTAGCGTATAGGTGAGTTTCCGCTATTTCCAACCAAATAGCGACCATGTATTTTTTTTTAAAATTTCTTTTCGTTTTTTTTATGGTTTTGTGGAAATAGCGGCTTTGGTTTCATAATATTGCTATTTTTTAGGCACAAAACTATAACACTTATCATCAATTTTGTTTTTCTTACGTTTTTTGGAATTTATAAACCCTGAATTTATAAAAAAAAAGCTATTTTTTGTTACTAATTTTGTATCGCTAAACATTAAATAGCGGGCGCTATTTCATCGCTATCGCTACGTAGCATATAGATAGGTTGTCGCTATACCTCACTATTCGCTATTGACAACTATGAGAAGAAGATTTTTCCCCAATCTTCATTGTCCCTGGATGTTGATTTGACTAACTCTGCAATTATAAAAAAGTAGCAGACATCTACATATATATTGATTGTGCAAACAACCACTATAAAGTTTGTGTAGCAAAAACTTTTTGTACAACCAAAAACCCCGATGCTGATTGATCTACTAGTTTGCTTGACAAAAGTAAACAAAAAAAACTACTTTGGACAAAACAAAAAACAGCCACCGCAGCTAACACCGCCGTAAAAACCAACAACAAATTTGATCCCTTTTACTTTTCCGGAGATCATTTTCCAATTCGATTATTCTAGCATCTTTGTCAGAATTCAATCTCTCAATCTCCTTAGAAAACAGAAATTTCAGTTCCTCAACAACGCGCTTCAATTCGATAATCTCAACAATGGCTTCATGTGATTCTGAATTCGACGAGAAAACTTTTTTCTTCGAAGCGTTATCGTTTTGCAGTTGTGTTTCCGTTTCAGATTCTTCTGTCCGGACTACAATTAATTAATTGGATTATTAATGAAAAGTGGCAACGAGATTAATACAAAATTAAACTTGAAAAAAGTGGATACCTGAACTACTTCGGTGTATTATCACACAACTTCGAGAAATTTCACCACAATCAGCAATTTTTATACTCCGTGTAATTTTTCTTGAAGATGTTCCAAACGAATGTATCTTTTCAACAATTTCCATTTCGGTTATCACTCTTCCAAAAGTAACATGACACCTGTCATATAAACTAGGGTTAATTTTTTTAAAAAAGTAATTGATTTCAACCAGTTTTAATCAAAATCGACAACATTTAAAGGCATTTTATAATCAAACAACTAAATCCATTATTTAAAGAGGTAAAGAATGAAAAAAAAAGTTAAATGTTAGAATGAATCTTAGAATGAATCTTATATACCCAAAAACAATCATAGGGTTAAGAATACTTAGTTTGCAAGCATTTGATTGAGATAAGCAAATAAAGTATAAACATACTTATACCGCGAG
>WOUH02000041.1:3777700-3788246 GCA_009936405.2 Stevia rebaudiana | reverse complement strand
GCTATTTCATCGCTATCGCTACGTAGCATATAGGTAGGTTGTCGCTATACCCCGCTATTCGCTATTGACAACTATGTTAGGAACTATAAAACGATATATTATAAGTTTCAAATAAGTATTAATAAAGTAATAATGTTGCACATGAGAAAAAGCGGGTAAAAAAAGATATATATTTGTTAGAACACCTAAGGAGATATGCTTTGATAGAAAAACAATTTAAATGAAAGTCACTTGATTAGTTAAAACTTAAAACTATGATCTTGAGAATAAAAAGCTGGTAAAAAAAAGCTGATTTGTGGATGATTTTATGTTAAAATGGCTAAAACTCACACACAAAATGATTAGTTTTTAAAACCATGCATTAACCACTAAATAGCCAAATTTGTGTCTTGGTATTTTTTAATTAGATTTTTTATACAAGTACTAAAGTTAGCTTCAGGTGATCAAAACCTGCAATTGGAATGTACACCTGGAAGTCCCGCCACCTGGCGAGGTGACGGGAAATTCTTTGCTACAATAAGCTCGATACCAAATTCTTCTCATAAAAACCTTAAAATATGGGAACGAGACACGGGTAATTTGCATTCAGTTTCAGAACCGAAGGCTTTTACCGGAAAAATTGTGGAATGGATGCCATCTGGTGCCAAAATTGCTGCTGTTTGTGATCAAAAAATTACTTTCTTTGAGAAAAACGGGTTAGAAAGAAGCTCATTAACTGTAATTGAGAATATTGATGCAACTGTTGAGAATCTAAAATGGAATTGTAACTCAGATCTGCTTGCAGCCATTGTTAGAACAAAAGCTTACGACTCCATTAAAATATGGTATTTCAGCAACAACCATTGGTATTTAAAACAAGAAATCAGGTATTCAAAACAAGATGGAGTTAAATTCATGTGGGACCCGGTAAAGCCTCTAAATTTAATAAGTTGGACTCTTGAAGGTTTAATTAAAGTTTATAACTTTATTTGGATTTCATCAGTTACTGATAATTCAGTTGCGTTAGTTGTTGACGGGTCAAAGATTCTAGTAACCCCACTTTCTGTATATGTAATCCCGCCTCCGATGTATCTTTTTCAGCTTCAATTTCCTTGTTCTGTTAGAGAAACCGCTTTTTGGTCCAAAAATGATAAGAATATGTTGGCAGCATCTTTGACAGATGGCAGTTTGTCAGTTGTGGAGCTTCCTGGGGTTGACACGTGGCAAGATCTAGATGGTGAAGTTTTTCGTGTTGAGTTGTGTATAACTGAAGATCTTACATCTTTTCTTCATCTCACGTGGCTGGATTCACACGTGCTAATTGGTGTTGTTTTAGAACCTTTGGATAATAAAATGTTTTACTATCTTCAGGAACTTGAAGTCGTATGCTCCGAGGATCATATTCTGGGCTCGATAACGGGCTCGGGTTTTGATGCAAACGTTGTTAACAATCTTTCTGTTGAGAGTTCGGTTATTGGGATTGTTTCTAACCCGATTAAAAAACGGTCAGCTTTTGTTCAGTTAAACGGTGGGAATATTTTCGAGTATGAAACAGGTTTTTTTCATCAGCGCAACAATTTGCGGTTCTTGTCTTCTTGCCCGTGGATGAGTATGGGGGCCGTTGAAGATTTCGGGTTGCCGAATTCCGACCCGGTTTTACTGTTCGGGCTCGATAATGCCGGTAAACTGCATGCGAATCAGAATGTTTTATGTAACAACTGTAGCAGCTTCTCGTTGTACTCAAATTCCACCAATCAAACAATAACACATCTAATTCTTGTAACCAAACAAGACTTGTTATTTGTTGTTGAGATTCGTGATATTCTACTTGGTCAAACGGAGGTCAAATATGGGAATTTTGTACCCGTTGTAATAACCAGAAAGAATGCAGAAGAAGCGAAGAAGTTTATTCAAATATGGGAAAAAGGTTCCAAAATATTGGGAGTTGTTCATGGTGATGAATCTGCTGTAATTATACAAACAACACGTGGAAATTTAGAAAGCATTTATCCAAGAAAATTGGTTTTAGAATCAATCATAAACGCTTTGGTTCAAGGGCGTTTTAGGGATTCTCTACTCATGGTAAGGCGACACAGGATTGATTTTAATATTATTGTCGATCAGATGAGCTGGCAAGAGTTTGTCAAATTCGCTGCAGAGTTTGTAAAACAAGTAGATAATCTAAACTACATCACCGAATTCGTTTGTTCTCTAAAAAACGAAAACGTGATGGAAACTTTGTATAAAAACTACTTATCTTTTACACATGAGGAAAAAAGTACGGTTTCTGATGGTCAAAGTAAAGTCAACTCTGTGTTACTGGCCGTGAGAAAGGCTCTTGAGGAGCAAATAGTTGAAAGTCCTGCAAGAGAGCTTTGTATTTTGACCACTTTGGCCCGAAGCGACCCGCCATATCTTGAAGAAGCTTTGGAGCGGGTCAAAGTGACCCGTGAGATGGAATTGTCGGATTCTGATGATGTGGACAGAAAGCGGGTCCCGTCATCTGAGGAATCTTTGAAACATTTGTTGTGGCTGTCAGAAAGTGAAGCTGTTTTTGAAGCTGCTTTAGGTCTTTATGACTTGAATCTTGCAGCGATTGTTGCATTGAACTCGCAACAGGACCCGAAGGAGTTTTTACCGTTTCTTCAGGAGCTTGAATTCTTGCCAGTTCATGTAATGAGGTATTGATGCAACCTGAATTAATATTTTTTTTAAAAATACATACAAAATACAAATTCAACTTACTTTTAACTGTTTAAGTTTTAGTTTTTATGATGTTTAACTCGGGGTGTTCATGACCATGAGCCAAACCATTACTTACAGTTTTGATTTTTTTTAATCACCCTTTGTCTTTTTACCCTTTGACAAAGGGTATTTTGGTCATTCACCATAATTAAACAGAAAAGTTAATGGAAGTCAGCTTTAGAGCATTCACATTATGTTCTCCATCTTCATCTCTATAAATCACTTAAAATAATATTTTTTTTCTCTCTCCTTTTCAATTAAATAATACTTTTTAATACTCTTATCATTATCTTTTCTCTCTCATCCGCTCACAACTACTTTCATATTCAATAAAATATTACTTTTTTTAAAATCACTACCTTTCTATATTCCTTCACTCACAACCACTTTAAATAAATCTCTATAATACAGAGAATCCAATCACACCAAATTTAAAGAACCTAATGTGAATGCTCTTAGGTAATGTGTAGTGAGAGCAAAAGGACGTGATAAGATGATGTCCCTAGAACGCTTTGAGCACTCCCTTGAGCGTTATAGTAGGCGTGATGGGGATTTTTCTAATTGTCATAACGCCAAAAAAAAAACCAAGAGAAAGATGTATGATTTATTTTTACCAACAAAAATATTACATTTCATCAATTTTTATTTAAACCCTAGTCACTCAAATATCATTACACATCTTCAAAGACCTCATCATCTTTATTAAACTAAACCTTACATCCACACAAACCAACCTACACCACATTTTTTTATCACTAACACATAACCACTACACATAGTCAGTGTTGTAAAAATCGGCCTAGGCAGCCAAGGCGTTAGCGGCCTCCAGGCGCCTTGATTTTGGTCTAGGCGGGTGTCTAGGTGCTAGGCGGGCCATAAATCGGTCAAAATCCCCAAAATCAGTCAAAATTGATTAAAATAAGTTAAAATTGATCAAATTTGGGTCAAAATTGGTCAAGTTTTGGATAAAATCAATCAAAAATGGCTAAAATCTATTAAAATTGGTTAAATTCTTCAAAGTATTTATAAAAATATAATTATTTTGTTTAATTATGTTAATATATATATATATATATATAATTTTGAAAAATTACATATAAAATTACAATCCGCATAGTTCGATTAATCTCGATTACTCCCGATTAATCTCTAGGCGGTACCTCACCGCTTAGGTCGCACCTAGCGCCTTCTCCAACCTTACACATAGTCTTATGAAAGTATCTTAGAATTATGTTTCATTTTCTTAAAACCCTTTTTTTTATTTTGCACTAATATAATATAAATATATAACCAAGATCAAGTTCCAATTTGTTCGTACGTTGCTTGATTTATTGGTATGGAATTGAGTTAGCAGGCTAGTGTAGACGATAGACCAATTAGATGGATTAAGAGAGATAGAAACTAACCACCAGGTTAAAACTTGTAAAACTTTCAATTCATTTGAACACAACCCGAAGCAGCAGCAGCATCATCGTACTCAGTATATCTCACCCAAAGGTAGGGTTTAAGAAGGGTAAGATGAAGACAAGCCTAATTACCTCTACTACGTATGAATAGAGAGGCTGCTCCGAAAGAGACCCTCGGCTAATGATGTCTGGTTAACCATCAATCTAACGCTTTTAACGTTATTTTCACAATATAAGTAAAATAAAGTTAAAACTAGTGCAAACACATATATACATTATATGCGCGCACCGCAGACAGAGCGAAAACACAACTCGAAGCCTAAAACTCAAAAGCCTAACTTAATTTATTTGTCCTTATCCTCACGTTATCTATACTTATCTGTCCCTATCCTCAAACTCAAATTCCTTTATCTTCGGGCTTGAATTTGACTTTACATTTTACTTTATGCTTTACAACACCTGAATAATAATTTTTCTTAATTCACATGTTTTGGTCACATAAGAAATTTTGATTTATTATATAAAATGGACGGTTTGATGTGGTTTTATTCAGAAATAATAATTAACCTTTTCTCTAGAAAAGTGTTCGACGGTCACGTATGCATGCATGTGTTCCTTGTACATGTAAGGTTAGAAGTCTATTAAAAGCGATAAGAGGTGGTTAGTTTAACTTGTACTTTAACGCCCTATATATGGTCACAAGTTCGTTTTCAAGCGGTCGTGTCGTTGACGTCCTTTGTGACATTTGCATGTGAAAGGAGCCTAAAGGCCATGCTTATTTGGTCAAAATTCACTTTCAAAAGAAAATCACTAATTAATTATTAGTCGGAACTAAATCATTAATGACAGATGTATCATGTATCCATAATGATAGATGAGTCTATCAACTCGTGGCTGTAATATCCAAATCTGCTAATTAATAAAAGCTTTAAAACTTTTCATTTTGGATAAGTAGACCACAAATGGAGGTTTTTTTAGTGTTAGTGGTCATCCAAAAATATTACTTTTTATCTAAGGTGTCAATTGAGTCGCGTTAACTGGTTAAATCTTTGACCTAGTATATTTAATTGTGTCGGACACATTAACCATAACTCAAATAGTAAAATTGTGTAACTTGAACATGTTAGTACATTTACAAGACTGAATCAAACATGCTCTAATCATGTTGTAAATGTAATAAGACTTAGGGGGTGTTTGTTTACCTCTTAAAAGGCTTTTAATTGTTCAGACCTCTTAATGGTTCAGACATCTTACTGGTTCAGCTCTTAATGATTCAGACTGTTTATTTTGCGAGCAAATGTCTGAATGGTTCAGACATTTGTCTCTGAATGATTAAGCATTATACCGAGTCTGTATGGTTAAGACCTCTTATCTGAATTAGTCAGAAATTTTCCTCCAAATGGTTAAGCATTATATTGCCTCTTAATGGTTCAGACCTCTTACTGATTCAGCACTTACCTATTCAGAAGTGGTCAAACAACCCCTTAAACATATTGAAAGGCCTCGTTAAAAGAGTTGAACAGGTTAGCAAATAGACTTGATTAATTAAATGGGTTAATGATTCAATTTCGTTAATTAAACATGTTAAATACTTAAATACGTCAATCAAAATTTTTACCTAATAAGAAAGCAAAATAAAAATATCTTGGAGATATTTAATCATACCCGAAGCTGTTTTGCATATGCATTTACGTGGTACTCAAACTATGCACCAAAAGTCAAAATGAGGTTGAGAGAAAAGTCAAATTCCATACCTAATACCAAAAGTCAAATTCCAAAATTCCAAATATCTAATAGATTTATATCAAGCCCACAAATAGCAAACACCTAGCTTCCAGCCTTAGCTAATACCTTACATTCTTTGGTCACTTTTGTACCTTCACTAGTTCAAAAGTTTTGGCTCCACCATATGGAGCCTATGAACCACCTAGTTTGCATTTATAGATGGAAGATAGATTAATTAAGGATATTTTTTAAAATAAAAAACTGTTTAAGGTTCACATAAGTTTTGGCTCCACCATATGAAACCTATGTGCTGTCTATGTAACGCCACCGCCTCGTGTTGCCTCCCTCTTCTGTTTAGATCCTTTCCTTCGATGATGACAATTGACATACACGATAGTACGACACCTTAAATTATTCAAACCTTAATCTATAAATGATCCATTTTCGATATTGGATTGTAAACCTAGATTTGTTAATGGTCAATTCCTTACTTTTTTTGTCACAACCCCTTTTGGTTTTCATATTTTTATGTCAATCATTTTTTAACGTATGATCACATCCACTTAGTATATTATCATATGACAGAAATGATAGATGCTACAAATGTATACATAATTTGTTAAAAAAATACATATTACATTGAGATATAAATGGAAGTAGGCCCATTGGGTCTTGGTGTCCAAGACAGAGGGAACAAGGTAGGGTAAGCCCAAAGGGGGTATGAATCCATGACTACACAATCACACCTTCTTGCTTACTACCTGCATGAACCTCCACATGCATTTGCCTCTCAAACCCTCACTATAAAACCCTCATTCATCTAATCACCACCACAACCACCTTTCCTTCATCTAACAACAACCACCACCACCACCATCACCACCTCCTCTCATTCATCTAATTACTACCACCTCCACCACCACCACCAGCATCGATCTCACTCTTTTTTCTCTCATCAACCATACTTATACTAATCAGTCCATAATGGGCCTTAGAAAACCACATAACAAACAAACGCAGGCACTAATCAAGAAAATCATCAAGAAAGGCGCCAGTTTCAGGGATGATGACGAGTGCCCAACAGACGTCCCTAGAGGACACTTTGTAGTGTACATCGGAGAAACACGAAGCAGATATGTTGTACCCATAGCATGGCTACATAACAAAAGCTTCCAAAGCTTGCTACAACAAGCCGAGGAAGAGTTTGGGTTCAACCATGAAATGGGGTTAACGATTCCATGTCACGAACAAGATTTCTTGTCTCTCTTATCCATCATGGGATGAAATTATCATTCGACCGACCCGACCACGAACATGATTCATTTTTCGATTTATTTGCACATCTTTGTTAGATGATTTTTGAACAAAATCATTGTAATTTCTCGATCTTTTTGTATTTTTTCCATGTGGTGTTGTCACCCTTGGGAAGAATATTGTGTAAATTGTATATTTTAATGTTTTGTCAATTTGATCAATTAATTGCTACAAGATTAGAAAAAATGTTGTATTAATAGATACTTACTATTATCTAAAGTTTGCGATGTATGTACCGCGGGTAAAATATGAATACAAGTCATATTTCCTCATAGTTTGCCATTTTAATTTTTCTTATTCATTTTACTCAAGATCAAACCCAACTTTTATGAAATTTACGAGCCGAATCACAAAAATTACAAGCTACGGCCTCGAAAAAAAAAACACCGCCTTCGTTGAATCGTTGGTTGCGACCAACAATTGAAGGTTTGGGGGGATCGGTTCAATTTTGATGGTTTAATTAATGTTTTTAAACAACCTTTTTCTTTAGAAAAGCATAATCATGTATTAGTATTGACCGTTAAAAAAAATGTATTAGTATTGAAGTGACAAGGATTTTCCATATGCGAAACTTAAGTTATGTTCTTAACTTTATATTTCTAAAACATAAAAAAATAATGCTGTTGTCCTCTCAAACAGTGAAAGCCGAACTACATATATGTCAAACCGACTATACCGATGGACTTTTTTTGGTTTGGACAATTTTGATTGGTTTCAAATGTTTATGAAGAATAGAAATTTCGTTTATTATTATGCTTTCACTTTGGTTTGGACAATTTTGCCAATACTTTCTCCAAAACCTAAAAAGACTAATTGTGCGACCTAATATATAAACATGTAAAACAGTTTGAAAGAATAAATATTTGTATACTAAGTATAACCTGTTATGTCATTTTCTAAATTTTTATAAAAAAATAAACTTAGTACTTTAAGGATATAGTTTTTGAAGTGTATTTATTAACATGGGCCGCATGGCACATAATTTCGACCTTTTATATTATACATCTCTTGAAGGGCAGGTCTTATGAGTGAAAGAAGATCCTATAAGTGAGAGAACCGTTAAATGAATTAGAGAAGAAGAATGTGACATCCATCAAAATCCTAAGTTCTATATAAATTAATATATAGAAATAATCCTTTATAAAATATATATATATAAACTAAAACTATTATGAAACTTGAAGTTTTATAAAAACTTATATTAAAAAGACCATAAAAACATTTTATCTACAATTTTATTTATAAAACTCAGCAAAACTTAAACAAATGTTATCTAAGTTTTATATATAATTCTATTATATAAAATTTATTGGTTTATTAAAAACAAATCTATGGTGGCTAAATCTTAAAAATAGAAACTTTAAACTCATTTAAAATGAATCTTGGTGGCTAAACTCTAAATCATGAAAATACAAGGTAAAAAGACAAATAACTTATCATAAAAGAAGGGGGACTGTTTCCGTAAAATCTCAAAACCTTCAAACACACTCGCCGGCAAAGGAATTTCCGGCGAGGCTCGAATATCCGGCCACAATTCCGATTGAACCATTAAACCACCTAAAACTCGTCGATCCTACACCAAAACCAAACCCAAATCAGTCTCGAACACAATTCAAACCTAACCAGACCATCAAACTCGATAACCTTCCGTATTTTCCGGTCATAATCCGACTCAAACAACCAACACCGATTTTCAGAGAAACCGGGAACTCAAACTCTATCTCAACATCAATTAACCTTATTTATACCCTCATTCGCTCACATTCAATCTCATAAACCTCTCTGAACCCTAAATTTCATCTCACGAACAAGATTTAAGCAGAAACCGAACCCGAGTTTTCTGATCGGAGGTTCACGGTCGACCTCTCTTCTCCAGCGACAATCACAGGTAATTCTCGATTATTCTCACACCTATTTCATATCATAACTCTCACTGTGATGTCTAATTCCATCAATTGTTTCCAATACAGTAGATTAAAACCGAGATTTGGTTTTCGTGGTCCCTGTTCTTACTCGATTACGTTCTCCGCAACCTCAGGTAATCTATAAACCATCAATCAACTCGTTATCTGACTTAGAATTGAACCCCACAACAAGATTTATCAAACAGATCGATCATGGCATCGATCGACTGAATTAAGATTTCTAGGGCTCAAACTCGCGATGTCGGGTCAGGGTGAACACATCCGGATCCACTTGGATCCATCTAAACCGAAACTGGGCCTAACCGCATATATACAGGCTCCAAATGAAATTTTTTTAAACTGCTGGGCCTTTCTAAATCGAGTCTGTGTGGGCTTCGGACAAAACGAATCATGGCCCATCGGATCTGTTTCATTCATTTTGTTGTGGGCTCCAGACTCAAACGAACTGCTGGCCCAAATAAGTTCAATCTGTTTCCTGTTTGGGCTCAGACAAGGTTCTGGCCAATGGCCTGTTTTGACTTAATAAATTTAACCCAGTTAATTATAAATTACGAAATTAATTATCATAAATCATTAAATTCACTTTAATTTTATAAAAATTATACTATTCTATTGAGTTATTTTTATAAAATAATTTAAATTATTATTTTGAATTTTAAAAATCAATTTAAATAAATATTAAACTACTTTCTTCTTTAAATCCCAATTTAATTATATTTAATCTAGTAAATACATGAATAAACTTTATAAAATCTAGTTTGATTATAAAACTTAATTAGAAAACCTTACTAATTATTTAGATAGATTTTATGTTAAATACAATAACTAAAACTTAGCTTCATGATTCAAACCGTTATTTTCTTTTTATTCAAGAAAATACAAAATGAGTTTAATTATTATTCTAAAAACTTAAATTAACTTTCTCAATCTATTAAATTATATTTTATAAATTACTTAGTAGATTTAACGTAAATAAGCTTTAAAAGAATGTTCTTATTCAAATAACTTATTTAGTAATCTTATTTAATTGAAATACATATTTTATATTCTATACTTTATTAAATTATTAAATACAATATTCTACAAGTACTTAATTAACCTAAATATTACAACCTTTATCAAATTACTTTTAATTTAGTAATTAATTTCCAAATCTCCTTTAAATATTAAATAAAAAAATATTTAAATGAAATAATAACAACATTTTCCTATATTTAAATAAGTGATTATTTAAATATAACACCTTCTTAATTTTAGTTAAATAAATTAGAATTCTTTTGTCATTTACTTCTATTCATATTTCCAACTCTAAGTCAAGTTCCTACGCTTTACTAGGTGAAACTAGTTTGTGGGCGATACTTGACCAACTTTGAAGTTCTCATTGCTCTGGCTTTTACAAGGTGAGTAAACTCACTAACTCCCCTCTTTTTCTAAATAACCTTTTAGGGGCTG
>WOUH02000041.1:3749078-3760237 GCA_009936405.2 Stevia rebaudiana | reverse complement strand
GTCAATTTTGAAAATAAAGGACATGTACCGCAAAATAGAGTAAACATAAAGGACGATTTATGCAATTTACTCTAAAACAAAACTATAAAGTTAAACTTTAAAAATAAATGCTAAAAACTAAAACTTAAAAGATAAACCTTAAAATTCACACCCAAAAGTTAAACTCAAAACCTAACTCTAAGAGCATTCACACCCAACATCATTGCATTCTCTCTCTCCTCAACCAAAATCTTTATCTTCATTTTTTTTTGTTAAATATAGAGAATGTACAAAAGATCTTCAACCACTTCACTCAACCACTCACAACGGACATTAAATATTTAGGGAACCTCCTTACAGTAAAATAGAGAAGCTATTGTGGGTGCTCTAAAGCTAAATGGTAAAGATAAATCCTTAAAGTTAAGCCTTAAATCTAAGATTTTAGAATTCGACGAGAATTATTCAGCGCTGCTTAAATGAGTTAAATCGGTGTTCGTTTGAGTCAGTTTGAAATTTTTAAATTTTTTCGTACCCGGCCTTCTTAAAATAAGGAGCCTATTATTTGATCCTAACGCTCTATTGTTAAATATAACCACTATTGATTAATATGAATTTATAGGATGTTGCGTTTTTCTTTATGCATTGTATGTTTTGTCATCATTATAAATATAACTCAAGGACAATTGTTATGTAAGGTTAGTTTACCAATGACCAAATGGTTTAGTGGTATGGTGTTTGCCTCCCACAAAAGTGGTACGAGTTCAAACTTTTGTAAGTGGAAGGTTGAGTGAAATTTGGTGAAATAAAATTTGTTGATAAAAAAATGTAAGGTTAGTTTGTTTATAAAAGAAAAACAATCTTTACACACAACTAGCTATATGTGACATTATCATGAGTTAAAACTAGAGATATCTTTATGCTATTGATATTTGAAAATGATGTTAAATTTTGGGTAAAACAACAACTGTCGTATACAAAAGAAATAGTTAAAGATTTAATAAATTGTAATTCTAACCTAATTTTTAATTGTTTTATGTAACATAATCCTTTAAATTATATAAATTTATAAAGAAATTTAATATATATCTCGGCTATGGCATTTAAAACTAAATAACAGCACTAATTGTTTATGTAAGTATATACTTAACGAAAAGAAAATTTGAAAAAAAATGTGTTTTATTTCGTTACACCAAAGTAAGATAAAAGATAGAGGTAGTGGATTACACATGCAAAACATTCACGTACCTAAACTTTACAAGACATGATTTTGGCATCAAACACCATTAATGGAGGGCATACCAAAATGTCATTTTAGTCCTTGTTTCACAACCTTGTATATTTTCATTGCATATATAAATCCAACAACACCCTTTCAACACAAACATTCCCAACAATAATCAATCTCTTCAAACGCACATTTGAGAGATTGGGAGTTTTTGGGAGAGTGAAAACATATAATAAAACCGAAATAAAAGGTCAAAGCCAAACACTAGTAACACGACACGATGGAGATGTCTTCGAGTTGGTTTCGGTGTTTTTGTAAGCGAGGGAGGCCGTATCTCGGGGTTCTTTTTCTACAACTCGGATACGCGGTTAACAACATTTTAGTCAAGTCGGCTTTAAACGAGGGGTTGAATCCATACACGTTTTCTGTTTATCGAAACGTTGCTGCAGCCATTGCATTTGGCCCTTTTGCCCTGTATTTTGAAAGGTAAATATATATGCATATACATATGCATGCATGTATGTAATTCAACTTTTATAACAATCCTTCTCTTACCACATTTTTTATTCTAGATACACGTAGTCTTACACTTGTAAAGATTTGAACGCGCACTATTTTTCTTTCTAGACAATCATTAATGTCACTAAGCTACAAAACCATAAACAGTTATATAACCACTAATTAGATTTTTATGACAGGAAAACACGTACTCGAATGACAATTTCGGTGTTCTGGAAGATAATGCTATTGGCGCTTATAGAGTACGTGCCAAAGTCCACTAACATATTTGACATTTTGACTTGATGATACAGTCAAAAATGTGTTTAATGTGTTAACTTTAACCAAATTTTTTTAACTCCAGGCCGGTTATTGACCAAATACTATACTATACCGGGATGAAGTATACAACCGCAACTTTTGCGATCGCAATGTGCAACATTTTACCCGCGTTGACTTTTGTCATGGCATGGATCTTTAGGTACGTACTCTTTAACCTTTTTAGCATATACCAAGGGGCATTTGTCCTAGTGGTACAAAGTGTTTGTCAAAAGTGTTCTTCCCTAATATATGTTGAGGATTCAAGTCTCATAATGAATAAAGAAAGGTGAAAGAATTGTGTTAAAAAATATTTTGTTATCATACGTACAATTTGAGACTTTATAAAATGAAACATGACAACACTGTAAAAACAAATTATCGTGGTTAAGCGTGTGTTATGTGTTTCGTAGGCTCGAGAAGGTGAATATCAAAAGGTTGCATAGTCAAGGTAAGATCTTAGGGACACTTGTGACGGTGGGTGGAGCCATGGTGATGACACTTGTTAATGGACCACCGGTTCCATTGCCGTGGACCAAAGGGGGCACCGAGGTGCACCATGCTCTAGCCTCCACGGCCATGGTGTCTCAAGACCAACACATCAAGGGTGCCATCATGATCACAGCTGGTTGCTTTTGTTGGGCTAGCTTTTACATTCTTCAGGTGGAACATGACTTTCTATACTTTCTTTCATTGTCCGTTACTTTTATTGTATGGTTTACACGTTATATATCAATTATGTCACATAATGAAAAAGGTATTTTACATTACGAAAAGAAATTTGATTAGATTATTTGATGACGTATTTATATCTAACATTCGAGATTAAATTTCATTATAACTCTAAACTTAACTTATATTAAATGGCTTATTAATAAAAACATGTCACTAATTTGAGAGTAACACTCAGTCGTTATAATTACGATTGATGTGATATTGCGATGATAGTTGTTAATTGTGAAGGATTTTAAGTGACAGAACAGAGAATTAGTGAACTGAACATGATTTTTTTTTAGATGTAGATACGTTTAAAATGACCGTTGTGACATATTTACACCGTCATAAAATAATATTTTATTTATTATTTTCAGGCTATGACTCTTAAGGAATACCCTGCTCAATTATCGCTAACAACTCTTATATGTATGATGGGTGCTTTACAAGGAACAATTGTTACTTTGATTATCGAGAAGGCAAAATCCGGCATCTGGTCCCTGCAAAGTGAGACGGAAATTGTGGCTACACTTTATAGCGTAACAAACCCTTCACCTTTATTTTTTCATTGTTTTTGTACGTATATATATAGGGGTGGTTAACGTATAAACAAGAAAAATCGTGAGAACGGTAAGAAGCCACAGGAACGTGTCACGTGTCATTTAAGAAATGGTAAGAACGTAAAAAATCACGCACCTACAATACGGAATACGGTTATAAAAATACGGACTGATGTCATATGTGTAACAAATACGGACAAAGTCAAAAGATGCGAATCACGTCAAAAAATAAAAATAAAAACTATATCAATACTACACTTAAATTAAAGGTAATAAAATTCCCTATTATATTGTGTAATTTTAATTTTTTTAAATAATAAAGTGTTTAAAAGTTATTTGATTTATAAAAAACGGGTGTAAGTTGATTTATTTAAAAAAGTCAATACATGCCAGTTATTACTCTTTTCCCCTTTTGTTTGAAATATACACACTTATATTTTGAAAAGTGAGACCAATTCATCTTGACCATTGATTTATCTGATTAAAGGCCAAGAATCCTACCTACGCTTATCACGAAAAACTTCTTTTGTATTTTAACCATCTCCTATGTATTATATAATAATTTCAATCAAATTTAAATATATAAACATACATGGGTGGGTGAACTAGGGGCTCATTTGTCAATCTTATTATATATAATTATATATATAAAAACTAAGTATTTTTTAAGCTAAACATTAGACTATGCATAGTGGTAAGGGCGTGGAGAAGGGTGGGTTATGACGCGTCAGTGTCACGCAGAAGAGAGAAAGAGTGGTGGAAAATGGGTGTAATGGGTGAGTAGTGGAGAGAGAAATGAGTTAAAAATAGGAGGGTAAGGTGGTATATTATGATTAGTTGAAAAATAAAAAAAAAATTAAAAAAAAACCCACACCTCTCTCTCCACGCCCGTGGTCTGCACCACGTCCTCTCACGCCCATGGCGTTTTGGTGTTTGGGGCGTTGAAGCCCCTTTCTCTCTCCTCTCCACGCCCAAAACCTTCACCACTACACCCGGTCTTAGTAGAATACTAGAATCCCTTGGTGGAAATCAGTAAAGATTCTTTGTATTGAAAACCCAGTTCAAATATTGTTGTAAGTTGTAACGTTGGTTTTTGCCTTCTTAGCTTTGGTTTTAAATTTTTATATAATTTGGAATTGTTGAGAAAATAAAATTCTGATTCCGTCACTGACATATGAATTCTTTTTTTACTTGTGTATAGGGAATTGTCCGATCCGGAGCTAGCTACTATGTTTCGGGGCTTGTTATGAAGGAAAAAGGACCCTTTTTCGTGACCGCCTTCAACCCTTTAGGGATGGTGATAGTTGCAGTTGTGAGCTCATTTGCTCTAGCCGAAAGATTAGTTTTAGGAAGGTAACTACTATAGAGATGCTTAACTATTTGCTCTCGCTTACAACGTCAAAGGTTGTAAAACGGTCGATAGTCGCAAATCATGGTCCTATCAAGGGTTTAAAGCCATGTATAGGTAGTTAATAAGAGTAGATTAGCTAAAGAATCTAAAAATGTATAACTTTACCAAAAATGTTCTCATATTTTTTTCAGAGTTGCGGGAGCTTTCATCATTGTTGCCGGGTTGTACCTAATCATATGGGGCAAGAGTAAGGACTCAAGTTTATCGAGTTCGAATATCTCAAACGAAGTAGAAATCTGCGATCATCAAGAAAAATGCAATGATAAAGATCGGGATGATACGAAGGCTTCAAAGGAAGGTCACAAAGGTGAAGGAGTTGTTTGATTCTTTTAATTAATTATCAATACGACAATAAGTGAAAAGTTCTTCAATATTTTGCGGGGTTTTCCCTAAATTATAAGATTGGTGAAGATTGATAACTGACTTTCGTATGCATGTCTGGCGTAGTTTTGGTTGGTTATTTCGACGACACTCAATTTTGTTATTTCTAATAGGATTATAATGTAATCAAAATATTTGTTGTTTTCGTTAAGAAATTACTCCAATATCAACCGAAAGCAGACCAACATAATTACATCACGCCCTCTTAGTACCGATGAGTCATGTTGAACCAAACTTTTGGAAAATTAAAATTGACCGAATAAAATCAAAACTATGTCTAAATAAACACGAATTACTCAAACCAAATATGTTCACTTAAGTTTTGACTATTTTATGTTTGTTACTTATTGGGTCCGTAAATTTGAACAAAACACGAGTTATGTTCGACTTAAGTTTGACTATTTTTAAATTCATCGTATGCTTCAAGTATATATATGGTACCTCTTAGATGACCTATGTATGAGAAAATCTATGAAAGTTCTAGACCAAAGACACTTTTACTTTTTAAAATAACCATAGTAAATTATTTGATTTGTTTCAAGATAAACTAAAAATTTGCTCATTCTGTCTACACTACAAATTTCTGGAAAATCATTGTCTCTTATAGTATTCCAATATCTTTGAAACAAATTGTTTCCAATTAACTCAAGGTAATACTAATGCTTTTATAATTTTTATCTTACAAAACTTTATCACGTTATTAAACTTGTCGCATTCTTAGTTCGCCCGTCATGACTTATGAGGTTATGATAAATATTTGGGCTTTGTTATGGCCCAATGATTATCAAATTCGGTTCATCTAATTTCACCAAAACGAAACATAACTATCTGGCTTCTGATTTCGTGAGAGAAAAGAGACCCATATTCCTGTAAGCTTTTAACATTTTAAGACATTTTCTTAGAAAGTATGATTGGCAAACCTAGGATTCACTCATCGAGGAATGCTTGTAGAATTTATATCAGTAAATAATTATTTTTTCTTTCCGGTTCATACCGGGTCTGGTCGCAAATAAAAATCAAATATAAAACTAAATACATAATAAAAGTATGTTAATCATCATTCGAAGCACATTAAGAAAAGACAATGGACTTATATCTTTCTCAACGAGTTTCAGTTTTTTTAATCCTAGTCATTAAATCATCCATAGATGGTAAGGAATTACGATTCCTGATATCGTGAATGGTAACAGCATCCGTTCAAATTTTGTATAATTGAGTTGGGTTAATGGGTTAGTTTCAACTTTATAAAATAGGTTAGTAAGTTATAGATAATTGGGTATTATTTGCATATTGGGTTAGATTGTTAATGTACTAATTGATATTGAGCTTTATTACTTTATGATAAGTAGTGTCCTATTATTCGGGTATTAGTTAAATCAGTTTAGACTTTAAAAATAGATTTATATTTGTGAAATTTTGATTCTTCTAAATTAGATTTTTTTAGGCCATGGTCGTTGTAAAATTTCATGGGTCATTGACAAAATTTCTTTATCGTTGTAAAATTTCATGAGGGTCGTTAACAAAATTTCTTGAAAATCGATAAAAAACGTTTCACATATCTAATACACAAAAGCAATTTCATGGGTGTCCAATAGATCCCATAACTTAGCCATAGGCTCGCCCCATTGTCCAATGTCCCAAAGGCGTCCTACTTCAAGTGGCGAAATATTATGATACAAATGACGTGTGTGGAAAGCACTTTGTGTGCAATTAATATTTTTGGGGTGAGCTTAACCACTGATTAACTTTTAATTTTTGAGCTGGACTCGATAATTATGTATTAAATTATTATTATTTTATTATAAACATATTTTTGGTATACCAAATATTATTATATAAATAATAGTCATGTTTAGGCTTGAGAGCCTGGTACAGCTCGATAAATGAAATTCAGCTTGAGTTTGAGCTCATTAACATCTACTTGGTTATGTTCTATATAAGAATTATAATTAATACATATACATAAATTCTAAATGTAAGTGACCAGGGCCCAAGCTTGCAAAGTATTCATGAGCCAAGCTATGAGCTAAGCTTGAGTGTTAACAACAGAGTTAGAAATGATCCGGACCCGAGATAGAACTTTCATAAGTTAAACAAGTTATGTAATAAAAGAGTATACAAATAAAACAGGTTATACAAAATTATTATTAAAACAATTTTTCACAATTTTGTTCAATTTTGAAGGATATTTAATGTTGAAAAGATTGTTGAGTGATTTTATGACAAAAACATAACTATGTTGGGTTCTTATGTGGAAAAAGCTGTAGAGACTTTTATAAGAAAGAAACATAAACTCTTATTTTTTACGTGCATAATGTTGTTAAAAAACATTTGTGAGAATTTTTTTTAGTGTATATTCGCTTTTTTATGGTATTTATCCTTGTATTTAATGGATTTGAACAAAACTCGTTACTTATTTACCAAACCATAAGGGTCTGATTGGTATGAGGTAATGGAATGGACGGGGCAATGGAATGGACGGAGCAATATAATGGACAAGGAAATGAAATGGATCATTATCATTCCATTGTCATGTTTGGTTACCGGTGATAATCAAATAAATGATTACTTCATGTTGTTTGGTAGAAAGAAAAATATGAAGGAATGAAAAACAATTTGGGTCGGATCAAGGTTCCAGTCATTGTTCGGATCATGGATCGGGTCATGGTTTTCGTGGTTTAGGTTGTTGGTCAGGTTATAGTTTGGGTTGTGGGTTGTGTCATTGGTTGGGCCATGGGTTGGGTAATGGGCGTGGTTATACTGTTTTAGTTATTTGGAAAAGATAAGTCTTTATCACTCGTATAGTTTGAGTTTTAATGAGCTTCTACCTGGAGGTTGAGACCAATACCTAATAATTGCTATCGTGAGGTCAACCAAAAGTGAGTGCAAAACTCAGGGTTGCCTATCCTTAAATAGTATAAGAAAGTAAGATATCGTATCCAAACGGAAAGAACTATAGAGTATGCTAGTTGATCAAACTAAAGAAAACGTAAATTGAAATTTTGATTATTGTAAAACACTTGCAATCGAAAAAGATCTTAAAACAGATTTTAAACAATTATGAGAAAACATATCAACTCTCCATTTCAGGTTTAGAAAATTGATCTTAACCTAATCCAACCTATTGGGAAGTCATTAAGGTTGACTTGTGGTTTATCAATTCGAGTGGTGATTATAGAACAAATTACAAGGATCTTGATTCATAATCATCATTTTTAACTATGCAAAACAAGACTCGATATCAAATTGTAACCTTTGTAAAGAAACCTAAAGCTGATGATTAATTATTGAATCTACATTATTAACACACGTAAAATTTTTAAACGAACTAACAAACAATTGAATAAATGTAACTTAAGTGGTTTTAAATCAAATCCCAAAAGCTAGAATAAAACTAAAAACAAACAACTAACAAACACCAAGTCGTCACCTAGAGAAAGATCACAAATTGAAAAGGCATGAGCTTGGATGGATTTGAGTTAAAACTTCATCCCCGTAATGACATATAACACTATATTTTTAGCTTAAATAGGGATGAAAACGTGCGTAACCTATTTTCTTTTATGGTGCGCCGACGTTGGCTACATGATTACCACCTTAAGCTACGGTAGTAAGGACTTCTTACGGTGAGAGTCTTCTAGAACGGTGTTTGGTATGATGGTGTATGCGACATCCTAGGGGTGGCAAAGACCGAATTAACCGAACCGGAACCGAATTAACTGAAACAACCAAACTGAACAAAAAGCCAAGAAAACCAAACCGAAACCGAAACATTTTTTTAATTTCGGATTTTCTTTTTTCAATAACGAGAAAAACTGAACTGAATTCACCTAGTGTTCATAATTTTTTGTAAAAATACTAGTGTGTTCATAAATTTAATATGTGTGTATGTATATATATTAGTGTATGTTTTTTCTTATAGATTTAGTGAATAAGCTAGTCTCTTAATGCTTTATATATTTGTAAATATACTAGTGTGTTTACATATAACCTTATATCATCGAGTATGCCAAATTGTTGAAAAAAGTAAGATTTACAAAGCCAATAAAAGCTTTTGGTCACTTTTAAATTACATTGTCACACGAACTATGTATTATTTATTACTAATATATTTTATTTTATTTTTTACATTTTTTAGTTTTAGTTTTAGTTTACCTAAAAAATAATCAAAACCAAACCCAAACGAAACCGCTAAAAAAACCGAAAATAAAAATCCTGAAAACCAAAAAATCAAAATCCTGAAAACCAAAAAGCGATTTGTTGTGATTGTGAAAAATAAAAAACCAATTATTTCTGTTGCAGTTTCGGTTTTAAGAAAAAACCTAATCATGCACACTATACAACGTCCTTTCACATCCATTCAATTTTCTGACTTCCCCCGTAATTCTCATTAAATCATTCTAACTTTTCCTTATTACATGTTAAGTACTTATAATCAATTTTTCATATTTCTTTAGCCCAAACCCTTTCCATTTGTCTTTTTTGTTTTTTATTTTTTTATTTTTTATAATCTTTAACTAATTTATCTTTATTGCACTTTAGGTCCTTGGTCTTTCTTCATTTATGTTCCTTTTTCTCTCAAGTGTTAAATGCCATCTTTTGTTTTGCACAACATAATCCCTTATAACACTCCAAAGTGTGATAACTTATGTGTTTTCATTCCTTAATCTTAAACACATACCAAATGCAAAAAATAAAAAATAAAAAAAAATCACGCAAAAATATATATGTAAAAATACATTTTCACTATCTCAAGTACGTGACCCGACCATCACCTAACTTTTTAGTTTATACTACTGGTTTTATAGAGATAGAGGACGCTATATTGCACTGTGATAATCGTTTGAACCACGACTATTATTGCACGTCATATTTAATTTGCATGTATTGTTTGATTCACCAAGCAACATACTGCATGATATCTTTCTCGCTCATAATTATTAGAGTGTTAACCCAATTGTTTATTTATGAATATTTATTTTATATATAGAGACACATTTTTAATAGTCACACATGTCACTTAAAATCTCGGAGACAGCCCTGAACAAGGGAAGCATATGTAGCGCTTGAAGATGTACATGGGACAACTTATTAGGTGGGGGCAGTAACGTGCGGGGTTTGCGACTAATCTTCCTCCATTGTTAGTGTAACGAGATCCAACTCGAGTATTTTGATGGTCCAGTGTGTCTTCTGGGTATATTGATGTAGAAACTTTGTATTAGGTTGTATTTGATGTACCTATTGTACAATACAATAAAAATTATTCCGCTGTTTGCAATTAAAATTTGTTTAGTTTTATTAAAAATTAATCAAAAAGGTAATAACTGTGATAAACTTTATAAATTTTTTTAGATATAGTCCTTTATTTGTAACTAACATGCCTTTATTTTTTGTTGAAATTTTAATATATAAAATACTATAATTAAGTTAAAAAAGTTGAAAATTTTTAAAATTTTTTTTACAAAAGTTCAGAACAAAAATGCGTACGGCACGTTAGTGACAAAAGCAACTAGTGTCCGTTGTGTGACAACACTGACCATCTGTAGTGGGAACAAAAATTGGTGTGGAGAGGAGAGAGAAAGGGGGTAATGCCCCCAAACACCAAACGCCTAGGCGTGAGAAAGGGCGTGGTGGGCCACGGCGTGGTCTGCACCACAGCGTAAAGAGGGAGAGGTGAGTTTTTTTTTTCTTTTCCACCAATCATAATATACCACCTCACCCTCCTATTTTTTACTCATCTCTATCTCCTCCACTCATCCATTACACCCATTTTCCACCACTCATTCTCTCTCCTACGTTGCACTGACGCGTCATAACCCACCGCTTCTCCACCTCCTTACCACTACGCATGGTCTAATGGCCAACTTGGAACAACGCTACGTATTAATATTTGATGGTGGAAATCATGACTTCAAGCTACCAATTTTAAAGAACACTAATTCAATTATTCATCTTAGAGTATTCACATTAGAGTCTCTATAAAATATATGAGTATGTTATTTATATTATAGAGATTGGTTGAAAGTGGTTGTGAGTAGAGAGATATAAAGAAAGTGATGAAACTAGTAAGTAT